>RCUC01142707.1:0-30837 GCA_003697995.1 Taxidea taxus jeffersonii
TATTTATTGAGCATAGCCAGTGCTATATCCTACAATAGGTGCTTGATGTGAAGTACTTTTTGTAATCCTCATGATAGCCTTGAGGTGTATTATCCCATTTCACAGGTGGTCAGATAAGTTGAATAAGTTGCTTGTGGTCTCACAGCATGTGGTAGAAGCGAGGTGACAGACCAGTGTCACTCTGAAACTACCCTCTTTCCACTATACTAAGGCAGAAATGGGAGTAGCAATGTCATCCAGGATTCAGCTTTCCCTGTGCCACCGTGGGTGGGCACTGTGTCACTAAGGAAACCTTGTCAAACTACATTCAGGGGGTAAAGGGAGAGCCCACCGCAAGGCCTCCAGTGGTTTCTTCAGGTGCCGCAGTTGGACCTCAGACTAGTGTTTACCACCCACATCCTTTCTCATGTCTAGAAAAGTGTCAGCTGCTAAAGTATATCGCCTGGAGCCCCAGTACGACTCTGAACCCTCGAGAGAGCTTTGTAAAGACACGAATTTGGCTCAACAGTGTGAATGTGGAGATTAGGCAGACGAGTTAGGGGAGCCCTGCTGGGTGGATCCACTTGGAGAGTCTACAGTATCTTTGCTCACTACTCCAGTCTAACCTTTCGCTGTACCTGTACTGCGAAGTGGCATCTGTTATTCTAAAGTGGAAAGTTTAATGAATATTAGATTTTGCAGTATTTATGTTTTAAACCCCACTTTATACCACCTCACATATTCAGGTTATTGGAATTTAAAGTCAGTACAAATTATTCCTTCATTAAATAAACAATTATTGTGCACCTTCTGTATATCAGTTCCCATGTTGGACCTTAGTAGCAAATATTTCTTAAGGCGTAGTCCCTGCTCTAGAGTACCATCTAGTGGAGTTCTGTAGTAGTACAGAGGAGAAAGCAATTCCTTTCCGTGAGTGGAACAGAAGGCACCGGAAGAAAGAGCATTTGAGATGAGCCTTGAAGGATGAATAGAAGTTTTCCAGGAAGAGAAGGGAGGAATGAGCACTGGAGATATATTACCATTACACGAACACATAGAATGAGTACTACACAAGTGCATGTAGCACCATACAAGTTTTGTAGTCACTACACATGTTTTGTTTTATTGTTGAGAGATCCTAACATATTTAACCCTGCAACAGTATGTTATTGTTGGTTTTTTTTTTATGCTAATTATACCAGTTACCACCATCACTATCTAAAATTGTTATTTGGCATGCCTACATTAAGTTCAAGTAAGTAAAGTTCATTCTGTGGTGATATGCATTGTGACAATTTTGGCCACCTTAGAAAGGTGTACAGCATTAGCAACTTAATATTTATTGAGTACATTCTGTCAGCCTCTGTGGGATTGGTTACATATATAATCTCATTTAAATTTTACAAAAATCCTATGAGCTGAGTGTTTTTGCTTATATTTTACACTTGAGTTAAGTGGGTCTCAGGTTAAGGAATACAATTGGACCGTTTGGGTTTAGATAGGAACTCCTCACTAGCTATTTGACCATGTGCAAGTTCCTTGACCCCCTACCCCAAATATCAGTTTCCTCATCAGAGAATTGGGAATAGTACTTCTATACTGATCAAAGGGTTGTGGAGGGATTAATTGACCTTGTCCCAGTGCTTAATGAAGTATAGCCATTTCTAGTAATTACTGCAGAGGTTAAGAAACGCCCAGAATTGATCACTCTTCTGATTCCAAAGGGTGTACTTGCATGTTTTCAAATTAGAGCTCCTATAAGGAAGATTTGCAAAATAAACAAAGTTGTTGAAACAGTGTGTACCACAAATAAGTAAATGAAGGTCAACATTACACACAATCAAAAGAATCCCTGTGATAATGAGGTGGTGAGGAAACAGATGTGAACACAAGAGAAAATAAACACTTAGGGTTTTGAATACCCATACACAGGACCAGTCCCCAAATCTTCCCTTCTTGTATTCTTTTTTTCCTAGTCTGTCTGTTTGGTTTAAAGAAAAATTTTCAGTTCTTTTCACCTTTACCACGGATATTAGGGATATGTAGGGTAAAGCAATACTATAAATCAATAATTAGGTATACTATGTAATTTCTTTTATATCTAGCCTTATTTCCTTTCAACAATCAACTTTTTGGCTATTACCAATTTGAGCTCTGCTGCTTTAACAGTTGCAGAATTTGCCAGAAGTCATCTTGATTGGAAGCCATTCGAGTTCTGAAATCTTTTCAGCTTTAAAGTCAGCTCTTACTAGGAGTCCAAATCTGATTTTGGGAGAGTTGGAGGAGGAGCTTGTGAATGAAGTTTAGCAAGTGCTGATATTGGCTGATGCTGCTGTTTGATAATCCCTCCACCTTTGCAAGTTTGAGCTACAGACTCAACAACTGAAACTCACCTGAGACAATGACATTGTTTTAAAACACAGCTGTTGGTGTCCACTGGCAATGTTATTTGGATGTTAGCTTCCACATTGCCTTCTAGAGACATGTATTTTGTTGTTAGGCCAAACCCCAGGAAACCACTTTTTCTGGTTGTGTTTAAGGCAAGCAGTGTCTCTAGCTCAACATCCTAAAAAAGGGAAGGGGAGGAGGACCTGCTGGTCTGTATAATAAGTTCTGTCCGAGAGCAGTAGATGGAAAGACGAAGATCATGTATATAAAGTTTCACTTGGAGGACCCTGATTTCAAATTCTCAGCACCGCTGAATGATTGCTCAAATGGTGAACAAACTCGTACATGTCCCTTTGCAGATGTGTTCTCATCAAATGTGTATCTTTCCACTTATAAAGTTCATATGTGACCTCTAGTCTGAACTCTGTCGATTTCTCTGTTTTTTTATATAGTTCATTTCTGTGCTTTGTCCTGAAACTTCCCATACTTTCTTGGGTTGTGGTTAATTCATTCAACTCCATCTAACACTGGAAGTGACCAAAGAGGTCCTGGAAGCCTGTGACAGGGCTATATTAGAATGCATTCACTTCCCTGTCTCCCCTACCTTTGCTTAATGTACTGAGTTGTTGCTGTTTTCTTGTGGCTAAAGCAAAGGCAATTACTCATTTTATTAGAGTACTTGCCTGCAGACTACTGAGCCTTCTGGAAGGGTAGATGAATCACAATTGCTAGTTTATCTTGTCTGCAAGCAGGAGAGTTGACTAAGCAGGCCATGAGCTTCTTGGGATCAGGGTCTAGATCAAGCCCCAATACCTTTAAATAGGACACTTGCCATCCCTAATAAATATCCTCACACATAATTTCCTTTAATTTATTGACTAACCTGTTCCTACATGTCCCTGTGTGAGTTTACCATTCTGCATGGGAATCAAGCGTGAAGAGATTGTGCTGGCTAAGACCATCACATTGCATATGGTCAGGAATAGATCAGAAAAGTGAGTTAGTATTTAATGGGAACAGATTTTCAGCTGGGGAAAAGGAAAAAGTTCTGGAGATGGGTGATGGTGATGGTTGTACAACAATGTAAATGTACTTAATGCTACTGAACTGAACACTTAAAAAGGTTAAAATGTTCAGTTTTAGGTTGTATGCATTTTACCACAGTTGTATTTTGGCTGCCATAATAAGGTATCACAGACTGAGTGGAACTTAAACAACAGAAATTCATTTTCTCACCATCCTGGAGGCTGACGATCCAAGACCAAAGTGTTGGCAGGGTTCTTTCTTCTCAAGGACTGTCCTTGGCATGCAGATGACTGTCTTCCCCTTGTTTCTTCTGAAGGACTTGCCTCTGTGTCATAATCTCCTCTTCATAAAAGGACACCAGTCCTACTGAAATAGGGCCCACCCTAATAATGTCATTGCAACTTAATCACCTCTTTAAAGACCTAATCCCCAAATACAGTCACATTCTGAGGGAATGGGGGAGGGGGTTAAGTCTTCAACATATGAATTTCAAGAGTCACAATTCAGCCCATAAGAAAAATAAAATTGTACAAAGCTGATTGGATGTGTTATCAGAAAGAGTCTACAACTTTTAATTTCTAACTCAGTGGTTCTCAAATGAGGGATGATTGCCTGTAAGCTTTTTTCAAAATTCACATGCCTGGGGACTTTCGGAATCTTGACACACAGGCCAGATATTTTGAAATACCTCCCTGGGAGCCAAGTCTGACAGGACAGGAAGGAAGAATGGATCTAGTTGCTTAATTTTATAGCTCAAACTAGAGTTATTTGTCAATGGAGTCTGTTAAGGAACAATTATTGTACTTAATGCAAAAAAATTGATTTATGGAAATTTAGATCATGTTGTTTATGCATGGAAATCACTTAAGTATGTTTGGGGAGAGTAGGTTTCTGAGAGAGAAGGAATTTCATAGTGTGTATTCCTAAGGTCTAAGGGAGTAATAAAGCCAGCCTAGCAGGAAGTGATCTCCATGACCTTTTCCACCAAGCTGAGGTTCTAGGGGAGGTGGACAGCTCCCTCCTTAACCCTGTCTGCTGTACTCTGCCACCCCATTGCACTCTCAACCCCTGGCAGGATTGTCCTTAAAAAAAAAAAAAAAAAAAAAAAAGGCCAATTATGTCCTGGGTGGGTTGCATTCAGCTCAAGGTAGGCAGAGTTGTCAGGAGCCCTGGCTGGTGCACACATTCTACCACCAATTAACATTGTGATATTGAAGAATGGCCTCTCTGAGCCTCAGTTTCTTCATTTGTAAAGTGAGGGACATGCACTACTTGGCAAGAGTGTATAGTGGTTATGAGTGTGGACTTGAGTTAGACAGACCTGGGTTGGAAGATTATGTCAGCTTGAAGAAGTCACTTTGTTTTCTGCCCTCAGTTTCTTCAAAAATAGGGAAAATAACAGACTCTCTGGTGTGGCATTATTATGGGGATGAAATGAGATAATGCATGTAAACTCTAGCATAGAGTAGGCGCACCCATCATTATCATCAACATTATCATCTGAACTTCCACTCCAAGTTTGGAACTCCTGGTCCTGTGATTCTAAATCACAATGGAGAAAATTCTGCCTGATTAGATGAGTAACTGTCTCTCTTGAAAGAAGTGTAAAGAAATAACATTATAGGCAGTAAATTCAGATCCTTTGCCTAAGTTTTATAGATGTTGAACAGTCCTGCTTCCTCGGGGAAATAGTTCACTCTGATGGTGAGTTTGGGTTGAATCTTTGTCCCACTTTCTACATAACCAAAGAGCAATGCCAGCAGGTACACTGTGAAGGAGCCTAGGCCACATGGTCAGCACACCCTAAAATGGCTTGACCCTGCCTGGTGCCCATGCTTCCCCCAGCTGATGAACTAAAGACACCAAAGACTAAAGGAATAAAGGAGAGTTATGGCAGCACAACTGTGATTAGCTAGGGAAAAGAAACCCATACATTTAATCCCAAGAACACAAAATCAAATGCAGAAAATAAAGATTGCCCTTCCATTCTTCTAGCTGCTGGTCTCCTATAACATTTGTCAGACAGGATGGAATTGATGGCTTTATTTGGCCAGCCACAAAGCTCTGGGATTTGTAACCTCTGCTCAGCCTCTTTAGCATGGTCAGCAGGGAAACACTACAGGCCACGGTGGACATGATTCTGTTCCAAGCTTATCTGAAGAAGCTTTTGATGTGTGCCACTTCTTTGGGTCTTCATTTCTGTTTCTAAGAAAATGGAGTCTGGCTGTACTTATTTATTTCAACAAAAGGTTGTACAAATAAATGTTTCCAAAGTTGTTTAGAGGAGTGGCTAAAAAGTAGAATTCTGTGAATATGAGGAGATTGTTGAATTTTCATTTTGAATTATGGTGACCTTAGATAAGTGTTTTCCAGATATTGGGGAGGAAAAGTACTAGTTCACTTGAAGCCATATTCAAAGCTGAGCATCACCTGCCCACTGGGGAATGTGGAGGTCTACTTGGATGTTGGGGGGGGTAGTAGTGTGGTAGGGGAATTAATCTTGATTTGGGAAATTATTTGTAAGTTAGAAGAACAATGTAGTAACAAAGGATATCTATAAATAATTTGTTTTGGCTTTCATTGATTAAGTCCCTACAAAGACTGCTTTTAATCTTCATTCCTTAAATTCAGTTACTAAGTGACCTGAGAATGGGGACCCAACACTATAGACCTCTGCTCAGGGAAGCCCCAATTTCAAACTCTTAGAGCCTCATAACTCACTTGACATGTAGGGCCCCACCCAGTCAGAGAGGTCCCTGCAGTGAAAATATCACAAAAAGTGATTGACATTACGGAGAGGGTCCTTTTGGTAGAGGCTGAGTGTGCAGATGGTAAGGTGTTCACTGAGGAACATGCATTGGGGTAATCGGGTGCCATTCCAGAACTGGCAAGTCATGATATGCTCTCTTGGTGTTGAATTTATACTGCTAAGTTTACAACCAAATGGCAGTGTTCATGGTGCTGAGCTTAGGCCACTGCAAAGAAATGACCTTGAGAAGTCAGAGAAAGCCTGAGCTTTCCTATCCCTGGGCTCTGCTGGGCCTTCAGGGAGCTCCCTTCCCTGGCAGGCAAAGAACTTATGACTCAACCCAGAGTGTTTTCTGTAGACAGTTCAGCATTGGGGAGGAGAGACTGGAAAGGGGACCAGATGGAGTATATGGTAACAACGTGTGGGTAGGGCCTGCTTCCTCATTTACCTCATTTCTTTCTTCTTCCTAGCACTCAGATTCAGATTCTGATCTTCCTTCCTGATGACTGCCAGGCCTTCTGAGAATCTCAACTGTTCTGGATAGGCAACATACAGTACCTTAGCACAAGTGAGGGAACTATGATAGGATGAATGGAGGGGGCAGACACACTGCTGACCATGTCAGAAGGGAAGGCAGAGGCTTGAAACCATAGAGAAGTAAACACACAAACAGAAAACACAAACACAAAAACAGAAAAAAGGAAAGCCCTCTCTGGCTCCAGCAATGGGTGGATTCTTGCCTCTTCCTCCTGCCTATGGGGGCCCCTGACACAGCAGCAGTTTTTCTCACATGATTTTATACAAGTTCAAGTTCAGACTTCCCTGGTGAGGAACAGGAGCCAGAGGCAGAGGGCCAAAGTGGCAAGCTGGACCTTGAAAATGGGGACACGGAGTTCCTGAGCTGAAAGGCCAGAAGGCTGGGGCCTTCTCATTAAGAGATTCTGAAGAGAATTCTCTCCTTGAATGGGTTTCCCAAGGGGTGGAGAGGAAAGCAAAAAGAGGGAGGCAAAGTTTGAGCCAAGTGACTCTTTGGGGGGTCTTGGGAAGGCTCCACAGAGGAAGTGTCCGAGTTGAGTCAAACTGGGCCAAATTGTGAAGGTGGCCACATCTAACTTCTGCTCCACTGATTTCCAGCTCTCAGGGCACACAGAATTGGATAGCCACCATTTCAGGCAGTGTTTGATACTCATGACACCGAGGCATGAATTATAGAGCTCATAGGGTCCTTCCAGGTTAATGAATATAAAATACTGTTTTCTGGTGGGGAAAAAATATCCCCTAGAGGTTGTGTGATTTGGCGAGCATTAGACACCAGCAGGACCAAAGCCCGAGCCAAGGTCTCGATATACTCTGCCATTTTGTATGTTTGAAGACAGACTCCTGATGGGAAAGACAACATTTTACTTAAATACCAAGATATTTATTTGCATTTAACCAACTTTATTATCTAATGGCAGTCTTGTTGTCTATAAGAAAGGCAAAAACTTCAGAATGCATTGAGACAACTTTAGAAATATCACCTACAAGTATAAATTGACTTGAGTCTTGCCTCTTGGACCAACCTTCCGTCCTTCCTTCCTTCCTTCCTTCCCTCCACTCTCTTCCTTCCTTCCTCCTTCTTCCCTCCCCTCTCTTTCTTTCTTTCTTTCTCTCTTTCTTTTGTTCTTTCTTTCTTTCATCCTTTCTATATTCCCTATCTATTTCTATAACATGCATTGCCTGACATCCTTGCATAGGCTCAACATATTCAGATAGCCAATACCATATAACTGCTTATGAAAATACAGGTTGTATCTTAATATTTTGGCTGAAAAGAAAGGAAGTATTTCTGTACACACTTCCAATATATTTTGTCCATTGATGCCATATAACATTGTGCATTTATATACCTTCTTAGTAAAATTTAAGATGATTTTATTATCTTTAGTCCTACTGGGAGAAACTGAGACTTTGGCAATCACTATTAATTGTTAATCAGTTAATTTAGTTGCTAAGACCTGATTGTTAGTTTGGGAGGTCAGTGATCCACAAGAGATTACCTTGAGATCCTCACTTGCCGGGGATGGGGCAGAGAGCCTGGCACCCAGGAAGTCAGACTCACCCTTCCTAGAGACAGGGTGGAGCCACTTGTCACAATTTCCTTATCTGTAAATTGAATTTACCCATGTAAAGTGCTTAGAGCTGAGCTCAGTCCTCAAGAAATGATGGTGGTCATAATCTGCAAGGAGATGGGGCAGAAAGGTGGTCCTCAAGTTCTGTCATCCCTTCTAGCTCACATGTGGCTGCTCCGGTCTGAGCTGATAGGCCAGGTGACACTACCCTGGCTTTGTGTCACCGGCCTCTGTCCCCACCACTCTGCAGGGGGTACTCCCTATTTATGCACAGGACTTCCCTCTGGTAGTCTCTGCAAATAGTACCCTGTTTGTTTTCTCCATAGCGATCAGCATCATTCGTAGTTATTTTACTGGAGTTTGTTTCTTCCTTTCTCTGACTCCCTTAACACCTTTCTCACTAAGCTCTAATGTTGAAAGGTCAGGATGATATCTTTCTTGTCCACTGTTGTAGAACAGATTTCAGCACAATGTAAGGGCACTAGTAAGGGCTCTTTTTATTGAATAACTGAATAAATCTCAAGTTTTCTATGAGACAGCCTGAATCTTGAATCCAGAGATTTTATCAAAGGGCCCAGAGTCCCCATCCCAATTCATCCAGAGGACATAGAACACTTTCCGGAATTGACTCTGACCACTCAGAGCCCTTGGTTGAAGGTGTATGGAGATCAGGTTGCACTATAACTCTCGCCACATCGGTGTTTAGTGTTTGGATTTGGAAGGGACAATGAAAAGCTAAGCATTGACTTTTACCTTTAATCTAGGCTCTGTTTTAACTTAAAAATGTGAGCAGGGAGGAGACGCCTAGGTGGTATTTAAGTCAGTTAAGTGTCTGAATCTTGGTTCAGGTCATGATCTTGGAGTTGAGGGATGGAGCCCTGTATCAGGCTCTGTGGGCAGAGTGGAGTCTGCTTGATATTCTCTCTCTCCCTCTGCCCCTGTTTACATGTACATGCTCTATCTTTAAAAAGATGAATAAATAAGTCTTTAAAAAAATGCGAGTGGAGGAAAACTACTAAATTCATTCACTCAGAAAAGACAGAAGATTATGTGAGCTGATAAATTTTATATCACCTATTTTAATTTTACATTTGCAAAAATAATTTTGTTTAATTTTATAGGAAGCAAGTGTTATAACTAAGAGACAATGACTGAAAGTTTGAACATAGATCAATAGGACAACAAGAAGTCTTTAACCTGGAGAACTGACATTTCTGCATCTGGCTGTGTAACTTCAATCATAGTTCTCTAAGGTGGTGGAATTGGTCACTTTATTGCCCCCAGGAAGGGTGTGTTTTGAAAAAGCAATCAGAAGGTATTTCAGAGCCTGAGATGTCTATTTGAATAACATATTTGCAAATTAAATTGATTAAAATATTAACTTCAGGTTAAAGCCTCTGCCTTCGGCTCAGGTCATGATCCCAGGGTCCTGAGATCGAGCCCCGCATTGGGCTCTCTGCTCAGCAGAGAGCCTGCTTCCCCCTCTCTCTCTGCCTGCCTCTCTGCCTACTTGTGATCTCTGTCAAATAAATAAATCTTTAAAAAAAAAATTAACTTCAAGTACCTGGGAAAGTGACACTCAGGTCCCTTTGTGATGTATAAGCTTTGAGTGAGTCAACATTATTGACCATCCTAAAAGTAAATCATTCAGGGAAAGACAAATGAAGTGGCTTTAAACTGTCAGTCATGGAAATTGCCGCAAGGAAATTAATTGTATTAGACAATCTTGAGAGACTCTGTTTTAGATAGAGAAAATGATCCCATCTTCAGAAAATTCTAGAACTACAAAATGGTAGAACACTAATAGAGGTATTAAGATAGCGGGTGGCTTGGTTTTTTTAACTACAGATCACTTTCACTTCTACTTCCATTTGCTCACCTTTTTAAAAAAATATTTATTTGACATAGAGAGAGAGTGAGCAATAGTGAAAGAGAGAGCAAAAGCAGGGGGAGCTGCAAGCAGAGGGAGAGGGAGAAGCAGGCTCCTCACTGAGCAAGGAGCTCGATGTGGGCCTCGATGTGGGGCTTGATGTGGGCCTGATCCCAGGACCCTGCGAACATTACCTGAGCCAAAGGCAGATGCTTAGCCCACTGAGCCACCCAGGTGCCCCATTTGCTCACCTTTTGTAAGACAAAAGTCAGTGAAAGGGTGAGGGTGATAGAGTAGCAAAGATAGTTAGCTCCGATCAAATAACCAATGTACTCCCCTCTGTTTGCAGCATCCTCAGAGGTCCAGTCAGAGTCATCTCTTTCTTGCCAGTGATTTGTGAGAGGAAATGACATGTGTCACTCTGTACCTGAGGGAATTAAAAGCAGGTCTGCTTTCTCCATCTCTGTCATCCTTCCCATAACAACCTTGGCAACCTTACTTTCCTGATGGTATAGCTACCTACATGATGGGATGAAGTTACCTTAATTGCACTAGGTTCTACATGAGAAAAAAATTAATCTTCATTTTATTAGGTTTTTTTTTTAAATATCAGTATTATTATTAGTTTTCATAGCATAGTGTATTCTTTAAAAAAAAAATTGTGTGGGGGGGAGCAGAGGAAGAGGGAGAGAAAGAATCTTAAGCAGGCTTCATGCCCAGCATGGAACCTGATATGGGGCTTCATCATGACCTGAGCTGAAATCCAGAGTCACTCACTTAAGCAACTAACCCACCCAGGTGCCCCTAGTATAGCTTATTCTAACCTGACCAATATAATAAGTCTCTTTATGACTTTTCTGCCAAGCAGTTTAGGTAAAATAACAAATAAAATTTTAATTATTAATTACATTTAATTATTATTAGTTAAAATTAAATTTTTTTTCTTTAAAATTTTTTAAAAATTATTTATTTATTTGACAGAGAGAGAGAGAGAGCACAAATAGGCACAGAGGCAGGCAGAGAAATGAAGGGAAACAGGCTCCCTGCTGAGCAGAGAGCCCGATTCGGGGCTTGATCTTAGGACCCTGAGATCATGACCTGAGCCAAAGGCAGAGGCTTAATCCACTGAGCCACCCAAGCGTCCCAGTTAAAATTAATTATAAATGCACTAATTAAGCTAATTTCTAGGTAATAGCCGTAAGAATTCCACTGATTAGTAATGCCCTGGTGTTGGCCACTCTGCAGTTCCCAGAGCAGAACAGGTTAATTTTACCTCAGTTAACCATTTTCTTTAATTAAAAATTTATTATTATTTATTCATTTATTTGACAGAGACCACAAGTAGGCAGAGAGGCAGGCAGAGAAGTGGGGGGGATGCAGGCTCCCCGCCAAGCAGAGAGCCCGATGCGGGGCTCAATCCCAGGACCCTGGGATCATGACCTGAGCCAAAGGCAGAGGCTTTAACCCACTGAGCCACCCAGGTGCCTCTCAGTTAACCACTTTTAAACATTTTAAAAACGTAGATCATGTCAGAGAAAATCGGGAAATGCCTCACTGCCCACTTAGCTTAAAATTTTTTACAGATGTTGATCATTAAATAAAATAATAATGTAATGCAAAAATATCCTAACCCAATATTATAAGATGTTACTTTTTTTAAAAACTTTATTTAAGCTTTATTTAAACATATAATGTAACCCCACCACCCTCTCCCAACCCCTCTTCCCCCCAACCCCTCAGTTTGTTTTATGACATTAAGAGTCTCTTTTGGTTTGTCTCCCTCCCGATCCCATCTTCTTTCATTTTTACTTTTCCTGCCACCTTAACTCCCACCCCCATTGCATCTCCACTTCCTCATATCAGGGAGATCATGTGGTAGTTGTCTTTCTCCAGTTGACTTATTTCGCTAAGCATAATACGCTCTAGTTCCATCCATGTCGTCGCAAATGGTAAGATTTCATTTCTTTTGATGGCTGCATAGTATTCCATTGTATATATATACCACATCTTCTTTATCCATTCATCTGTTGATGGACATCGATGTTACTTTTAAAAAGAAGTTGTAATAAAGCAGAGCTATATTCTTTTTTTTTTTTTGAAGATTTTATTTATTTATTTTATTTTATTTATTTATTTGACACAGTGAGAGAGGGAATACAAGAAGGGAGAGTGGGAGAGGGAGAAGCAGGCTCTCTTCTGAGCAGGGAGCCCGATACGGGGCTCGATCCCAGGACCCCGGGATCATAACCTGAGCCGAAGGCAGATACTTAACGACTGAGCCACCTAGGCACCCCCGAAGAGCTATATTCTAATAGTTGTCAGGAGAACCCTTTGAGAATTTGCTGTATAAATGAGAAATAGTAGTAATAATGGGTTCTCAGGTTTAATATGCAGCAAGCAGAATTTCATACTGCACTGGGTGGGAGGGATTTCCCATTAGAGGGGATTTGGGAATTTTCAGATCATGGACAATTTTAGTAGGCAGGTTAATAGTCCCCCCCAAAGATGTCCTTTTTTTTTTTTTTTTTAAGATTTTATTTATTTGACAGACAGAGATTACAAGTAGGCAGAGAGGCAGGCCGAGACCAAGAGAGAGGGAAACAGGCTCCCTGCTGAGCAGAGAGCCCAATTCGGGGCTCGATCCTAGGACCCTGAGATCTTGACCTGAGCCGAAGGCAGAGGCTTTAACCCACTGAGCCACCCAGGCACCCCCAAAGATGTCCTTCTAATCTCTAGTATCTGTTGATATGTTACCCTCCATTTGCAAATATGATGAAGGTTAAGGACCTTGAGATGGGGAGAGTATCTATCTTATATTATCCACATGGACCCAATCTAATCACAGTAATCCTTAGAAGTGGAAAACTTTTCCTGCGTCTGGGAAAGAGATGTGACAACAAAAGTGGGTCAGAAAGATGCTTCTTTGTTGGCTGTGAAGTTGGAGGAAAGGGGCCATGAGCCAAGAAACTGGATGTCTCTAGAAACTGGAAAAGGCAAAGAATCAGATTCTAGAGCTCCACAAAGGAACACAGTCCTGCCAACACCTTGATTTTAGTCTGGTGACACATGTTAGACTTCTGACCTACAGAACTGTAAGATCATGAATTTGGGTGTTTGAAGCCACTGAGTTTGTGGTAATTTGTTATAGCAGTGTTAGGAAACTAACAGATTTTAAGTCTGCTCACAAAGCAGCCAGTCCCTAATCCAACTAAACTGTAATGTGGGTGCTATTTCAAACATTTTCTTTATTGAGTTCACAATTAATGTGGCATCAGTGACACACTGCCTAGCCGCTCTTCTCTCCTTCAGGAAGAGCCATCACCCACCCATGGCCTTGCCCAACCAATGGCATCCATGGAGCTATTGTGATATCACTTCAGGGCTTAGTATGCCATCTAAACACAAAGAGAACAGAAGTTTATCTGAGGCCTTTTCTCCTAATTCATTTAGTCAAACCTTAGTTTTGTTACTAACTGGCTGTCCTATTATCTGAAGGGATATGCTTAGTGAGCAACTGTTACCTAGTGGTTGCTTCAAATATGGGGCTATTTTTAAATACAATTACTACTTTATTTAGAGCATTTATAAACTGAGGATAAGCACAAATGTGTAGAAACTGAAAAATTAGTTTGGCTCTCTGGATGGTTTGACATTGCAGGAAATGCTGACTGGCTTCTCTTGGCAGTTGCCTTAGGTTGGGCAGAACGTTTCCTGGGACTGTCTTGCTCATGCACACGAATTGCAAATGAAGTCCACCCAGCTTTGCATTTCCATAGGGGTAGTGTGTAGGTTTCATAATGCATCAAATATTTCAGACTTTAAATGGTTTTCTCCAAATATTAGTTAATCTTCACTAGTTTGTTAGAGCCCTTGGCAGGTAGGTAGCACATGAAGAACTATAGCAATTTTATTGTTATATATTTTTTTATGAAGATGAATGAAAAAGTAAATGCATTGAGGGAGTCTTACAATATATTACATTTGCAGTGTTTAGGCCTATTTGCAGAAAATAAATAGATCTATAGCTGAAGCATTATGGATGAAGAGAGTCTGAAGTGTTCATTGATCAGATGAAGACATCTACAAAAAGAAATCACATTCAGTGATCTCTTGTGCCTATCATTGTGGGCAGTACAAGTGACCTGTAACATTGGGAGAAACTGCCCTCTGCTGCATGCCATTTTGATTGACAAGTGTCATTTTTTCTTAATTTATAGCTATACCAGAATTGACCATTATATTTGAAACTTAAAGCACAAAACCAAATAAACCGAAACATTTAGGTAGCACAGTAATTATTTTTTCTGTTTTTAGCTGAAAACACACATACACATTTGAGTAACAATATTAGAAATTCTGGTACCCTTCTGATCATATTCCAAAACACTTTGACATATGTTATCCCATTTGATGTTCCTATCAGAATTGTGACAACATGGGTGGAGTATTATTTTTATAAATTATGAAACCCAGACATATTATCCCACTGATAAATGGCTAAATCTGAGTTAGACACTTAAAATACAAGGATCATTTATTTAATGTTAGATTGTGTTCTAACATTTTTAAGTCAGTTTTTTAGAATCCAGAATGCATTATTTTGTATAAAGTGATACCACATAGCGATTAGGTGCCTAGACCAGGTCACAGATGACTACTATGTCATAAAGCTTTTTTTTTTTTTTTTAAAGATTTTATTTATTTATTAGTTAGATAGAGAGCGAGCACAGGCAGACAGGCAGGCAGAGGCAGAGGGAGAAGCAGGCTCCCCGCCGAGCAAGGAGCCCGATGTGGGACTCGATCCCAGGACGCTGGGATCATGACCTGAGCCGAAGGCAGCCGCTTAACCAACTGAGCCACCCAGGCATCCCGTCATAAAGCTTTTGAATCTCCACAAGATACATAGCTAATAAGTTGAAGAGCCAGGTTTAAATATAAATTCTAAATATATGTTAATCTCCAGTTTATTTATGCTGATACATACATGCTTTATAAACATTTAACCTAGATTATTTAGATCTTTAGGAGAGGTTATTTGTTAACTTAAACAAATTCCTTCCTGGCTGGTTGTAGACACTGAAAGAAAAAGAAAAGAGTAGACCATTCTCAAAATGGAAAGAGATATTTTGGCCAGAAAGGTTATTTAAGTGGTGTGTGAGTTTGAGGAGGACCTTGGAACTTGATAGAGCTGAACTTGGGCTGTGGCATCTTTGTTTTATCACTTGGCATTGGACAAGTTACTTCCTAGGCCTCTAGTTTCCTCATCTTTAAAATAGGTCAATAACACATACTTCCCAGGGACATTATAAGGATTAAATGAAGCAATATATAAAGACCTTTGAGTTTTCCTTCTTCTCTTCTTTCTTTTAAACCTCCAAACATGTGTTCACAAGAACCACATTGCACACAGAGTTGCATTTGTCTGAAAGAGATGTGTGATACATAAAATAATAATTTAAAAAATTCCAAGGTCTTAACCTCTTACCTTTTTTAACCTCTCTTTCTGTCTTCAGCCATTAACTTGCTTCATAGAATTCCAGCCAAAGTCTTCTCTGTATGCTTCTGATCTGACTCTGTTAACTACATCTATCTGCCTGCCCCAGGCATTGAGTCTCTCAAATAAAACGTGTTTTGTCAATGCACAGTGCTAGCAGCACTAAAACTTAAATGCTTCTTAGGAATTCCAAAGAAGAAATAGTTCCATTCTTGATTACTTCCATGACACAATGTGGGAATTCATTATATTTAATACTAGCTCGATGATGTAAATTGTATATTGACTACAACATGAACATTTATACATGTCTATTTACCCTAAAATTCTTAGTGTTCCCCAGACAGTAGTAAAAGGATATAATTTATAATAATGTAATTAACTTTTGACAGTATTTGCAATTACATTTCTTGGAATCTCTTCATGATAAGGAAGAAAATAAAGGCAGTTCAACTAATACGTACCTTCAAGTATGAAAATGATTTTTTTCTCCCTCCCCATTTTTTTCTCTTATATGAATGTGTTTATTTATGTCATTAATCTTTCGTGAACATTTTTCAAACAGCTTTTTCTGCTTTATGATTTCCTGCTTGTTTGTGTAAAGCAGCCCTGCATAGCCTGAAACACACACACACACTCACACGCACACAGAATTCTAAGCATCAAATGAAGCAGAAATAGGATCATCTAATTCAATAGTCCAACGGCACTGTACCAGAAAATATTATTAATAATCTTAAGGCCCCCTCCCCAATCTTTATCTGACTTGGAGAGAAACTCCTTTTGAGAGATGATAACCAGTGGTTTTCAGTTGGGGGCTATTTGTCCCCCAAACCACCCCCCCCCCCCCAGCCCCAAGAAGACATTTGGCAACGTCTCAAGAGATTTTTCTTGTCAGCCACTCAAGAGAAGGTGCTATTGACATCTAGCCAGTAGAGACGGGTGCTGCTAAAAACGTTCCAGTGCGCAGGACTGCACCGTTAACACAGAGAATTAACCCCAAATGTCATGTAGTACCAGAAAACCAGCTCAAAACCTGCAGCTGATTCAGCTCTCGGGTTCCTGTGACCCAGCAGTATTTATGTTGGCTATCTGAAGTTTCAAGCTTCTTTGCTTGAAAATCTTAAGACTTTTGCTGCTGTAGAGGTTGGGGGTCAGATGTCAGGATGTATTGCATACTTATGTATTTTCAGAGTATACCATCTCCTCCTCTCCACATCTCCCTCCCACCAACTGCTTTTGTCCTTCCCACTGACGGCTTGATCATTCGTTCGGTTATTATATGTTCTAAGGTAAGATCTGTTATTCATCATGCTCACCTTTTTTTAGGCTGAATAAATAACTTCTTTTGAAATAATATCAACAAACTGTTGTTATAGTGGGTTTGGGGCAGGTCTTCACCTCAACATGAGTAGAGGGGGCTGGGGCAGTGTCAGGTGGGACTTACAATGAATGATTCTCTCTTTCCTCTTGGCTGCTCTGGCAGCCAACAGCACACACAAGTGAAATCATGTTCCCAACCTACCTGGAGGAGACTGATTTGGGATTTTAATATGCAGCTATGACATGCTCTACTTCCTAGAATTCCATCGCTGCATCCTGTCACTTAGCACCAGCACTATATCCTTGTCAGGTTGCTAATGGGCCACTCAGTTTTAATCCCAGTGGGATTATCAGAAAGCACTATAGGGATAATCGGTTTTGCTTTTTTACCCCAAGATTGCACTGAATCTTTAGAATATATTAGATATTGTTTGTGGCTTCTACTATTTCATGTATTGGATCCTTGCTCTGAAGTTTGTATGATTTATTTTTAAAATTTTCAATCTAATGAGTTATGGGTTTTTCTGAATATAACATACATCCAAGTCCCCATGGAACTTAGGGGAAGGGAGGGAAAAATAAAATAAGACAGAATCAGAGAGGGAGACAAACCATAAGAGACTCTTAACTATAGGAAACAGAGTTGCTGGGGGAAGGTGGGTGGGGTTTTGGGGTAACTGGGTAATGGGAATTAAGGAGGGCACTTGATGTAATGAGCTCTTGGTGTTATATGCAACTGATGAATCACTAAACTCTATCTCTGAAACTATGTTAATTAATTGAATTTAAATTTTAAAAAAGGAAAAAAATTACCATGGTCCTACAGATATAACTAAGGAAAAATACCATCTGTTCATTTTAATCAGCATAACCTTAAACTAAGGGCACTGAGTGAGAAATTGTTTTTAAAGATTTATTTATTTATCTATTTATTTTTAGACAGAGGGGGAGAGAGAGTGCATGAGCATGTGGGGTATGGGCAGCGGGAGAGGGAATGAGAGAATCCCCAGGCAGACTTGCTGGTGAGTGCAGAGCCTGATGTAGGGCTCTATCCCAAGACCCTAGATCATGACCTGAGCCGAAGGCAGACACTTAACTGACTGAGCCACCCAGGTGCTCCTGAGTGAGAAATTTTTTAAAAGGAAAATAATAATGAAAATTAATATATTTTGCTGTAATTGTGTAGCACTTGATAATTTAGAAATCCTAATAGTTCGTGATTATTTTAGGAATATTGGATCAGGCACACAGAGCGTTTTGTGTGCATTACTTAATTTAATCCTCACCATGTCATGAAACACAACTGCTCAGTCTGTTTTAGAGATGAAGAAATTAAGGGCCTGGAGATGTCAAGTGTCTCATCCTAATAATGGATGATGATGCCCAGGACTGGAACCCAGACCTATCTGATCAGATTCTGAATTCTTAGCCACATGCTTTTATAAGCACCATCATACTGGATTAGTTAAGACTTGGCATCAGGAGCAGTCACTCCAGCTCCTACAAGATATACCTAGGTGGCCTTTCTCCATTGTACCTGTCTGTTTTCCTCCTGACATATATCCATCTGATCTCTGCTCCCTAGAAACTTGACATCCATGGGTGATAACACAGGCAGTGATGTCTATATTAATTGGCACCCTTGATCAATGGGGCTCTAAGTCTGATACTGAGCCTTAACAACATTCCCTCTAGTGCTGGCTCAGATCTCCCCAAAACTGGACATAGACATGATGTGGTAGTACAGACCAGCAGCACCCCTCCAAAAGTATCCCCAAGCACACCAAGTCACTGAGCCACCTGAAGGTGGGCCATGAGCTTGGTATTTGTTTAAAATCTTGTTCTTGAGTTTACTCCATAATATGACCTCGCTTGTTTCATTAGGAAATCGATACCTGAAATTACTTACCAGGTAACTTACTTAGCTTCTACCTTCTGAATTTTTGATAAAAATGGACACCCTGGAAATTTGCACAGTGGTTCATTCGAGATTTCCTACCATCTTAAGATTTCCTACTCCCTAAGGGATGCCTGCTATGCTCTGGGAACCAAGGGAAGGGACACATACTTGCTCCAAGAGTAGAATTGGCTACATAGTATGTTCAGAGCCAAATGGGCAAAAGGGTCCTTTCTTTTCCAACACCTGGGATAATATTGATAGATTACAATATTAAGTTATTAGTTCCTTCTTTGTATCAATGAAATGTAGAGAATACAAAAGCTGGGGGGCAGGGGAAATATGGAATAATAGGCATTTTAATTCTATAGGAATCCCCTATATTTGGGTTAAATAACATTACAATAAAATCGAGGGGGGCATCCACATTATTTTTTTAAAACTTAGCACTGAATGTGTAGTACATGGTGTAATGTTTGAAATATAGAAAGTGTTTGGTAAATATCTGTTGATTAGATTAATAATTCATTGTTTTGAATATGAGTTGGTCATTTGCAAGAGTCTAGCAATACCTCAGTATAAGAGAGTAACTTCTGGGTAATGACTGTTTTACAGGGGAATTGATCAGTAATTACATGACATGAAGATCCAGCCCATGTATTTTCTACCCCGTTCAGGGATACTTGTATCAATGGGAGACTGGGCCAAGGGGAAAGACAGGGAGAATATAGCTCAAAGACCTGGGCTGCCCCATGCCCAGAGGCACCAGGCGGAAGCTTTGCCTCTGCTTAGTTACCCCATCTCTCAACTGGGCATAATAATAATTACCAGCTTCACAGGAGGGCAGTGTGAATTAATGAGCTAATCTTGTAAAGTGCTTGGCAGGTGAAAAGTTCTTGAGAGGTGCTGTGATTGTGCTCATTAGTTTTCATAGACATTCCAGCAGTGACTCTTCAGCAAGGAGACGTAGAATTAATGCCGCAGCTCTATGGTTAGCGTGCGGTTCGCGCAGGAGAGAAGAGCCTTGTGATGATTTGACCAGTTTCTTCCTTTTGATGTCTGCTGACTGATTTTTTCCCCAGCTCCAGTCTACCCCCATGTGCCTTCTCTGGGTTGTCTTTCCTGACAACTGACCTTGCTACTGGAATGTCTTAACTAGATTTGAGATTTGCTTGTTGTCTTGGCGGGTTCAGGCTGCTGTATAATGCAGTACCATAGACTGGGTGGCTTATAAACAGCAGACATTTTATTCAGGAGCCTAGCAGGTTTGTCTGGCGGGGCCCTGCTTCTAGGTTCATAGATGGCATCTTCTCACTGTGTCCTTACCTGGCAGAAGTGGTGAGGGAGCTCTCTGGGGTGTCTTTTGTAAGGGTCTTTTGTAAGTTGTCTTTTGTAAGTCCCATTCATGAGGCCTCCACCTTCATTATTGAAGCGGCTCCCAAAGGCCACACCTCCTAATACCATCACTTTGGGGTTTAAGTCTCAACATAAGAATTTTGTGGGGACACAAATGTGCAGTCCATAGCACTTCTCAAGTGTAGGCAAGAATCCCATGGAAATTAAGTGTTACATAGCTCTTCTGATGATCCTAAGGGCCTCCTTGAACATTATCCCTATTCTGCCCACACAGAAATCAGGAACATAGCTGGCTCTGGCATCCAAAGATCGTACCATTGACAGTGGCACTTCCTGGTCAGTCCCAGTAGCATTCATCTGGGCGGTGGACACATGGCGTGTGGTACAAGAACAGATTCAGGAAGCTCAGAGACCACTGGGAGCAGAGATGACATTCTAGTGAAGGGCAAAGGAGATTTGCAGGGAACAACCTGGATTTTTGAGGTTCCAAACCATGTGGAATAGATCCACTTATTTAAAAAAAAAATTTTAAGTTTGTGAAATGAAGGAAGTTGGAAATGTTGGGTGATTATAGCAAGCTTGTCCAGTGGCTTCATGAGTGATTTATGTGGGCTGCCTTTGCCTCCTCCTAAACTGGCTGAAGTCAAGGCCATGTGCTCTGTTTCTGGGCAGTGGCCTTGACTCTGCCAAGGAGCAGCTTTGCTCTGGTGGGGCTGAGGGGAAGAAACCAAGCTGGGCCATTGGGCTGCCGTGCCAGCTCATAAGAGTGGACATCAGTGCCCTGCTTTCTCAAATCAAGTCGATCCAAACTTTATGGCTCTATCTGCTTTAACACTGCCATTAGAAAAGAGCACATGGTCCCCTCTAGGCCATTTGTCCTGCAAGGAAATTTCTGAGCAAGGATGGGATAGGGATCCAAGCCAGAGGAATACTGTGATGGTTTATTTACCCCTCTTGCTGGCTCTGACTGACAGAATGAGAACAGCATGCTCTGGATTTGTGGTTTACTTCTTTTACGGCTTGCCCTCTGGTTTTCCTGATGAATTAGAAAGCTATTCAGTATGCTGACTTGTTTAATTAACCTGTAAAAGAAAACGTTCTTTAGGGCAGGATGCTCCTCACCACCATGCATAGCACACCTGAGATCCTTATTAAATAACACAGGGGTCTGAGGCCCCAGACGACCACCCTTGGGTTTATGATGTGCTGTCTGCAATTTTTTCCCCCATCACCAGAGCATTATCATTTGTCTCTCAACCCCTCAAAGAAAGTGAAGAGGCTCATTTCAGATTCCTTCAGCTGCTCACCACCCAGGAGCCTTTTGTGTATTTATAAATCATGAGCTCTGGCAAGGGTCTGAGGAGAATGAGGTGAGGGCAATTTAGCTCTCTGAGGAAAAGCATTCCACTCCTGCCCCTTTATTCCTGTCTGACCGTGCCAGCAGCCCCATACATACTGCCATTCCAGAGCCTTCTGAATAAGCCTCATTATACAAAATATCATTCTTAATATTTACACATAATAATGACCAAGATTTTACACTGTGCCAAGCACTGAAATTTTAACACAACAACTTGATAGAGTATTTTAACCCCATTTTACAGGACTAGAATTCAAAGAATGTTATAACTGCCTCGATTTACTTAGTGATGAGGACCAGGAGAAGAGATAACGGGAGTAGGTAAGTAATGGAAAGTAATTTCTCCACCCAGAGTTCATGGAGAAATTTGGAGAAAGCCATGGACATCTGTCTGTGTTTTGTGGTTCTGTCACATGAAGACAGATTTTTTTTTTTAAAAATTATTTATTTATTTGTCAGAGAGATTGAGAGAGCAGGGGACAGCAGAGGGAGAATCAGGCTCCCCACTGAGCGGAGAGCCCAATTTGGGACTCAACCAAAGGACCCTGGCACCATGACCTGAGCAGAACGCAGATGTTTAACCATCTGAGCCACCCAGGCATCCCGAAGATAGACTTTCCCCCAAAGCCTTTACACTTATGAGGCAAAGATGACTCTTAAAGTTTGGAATTTTGTAGAGGTAGAGAATATATGTTGAAGAATGATAAAGGAGAAGAGAAAGAGAGAGAAGTAGAGAATATGAACACGGGGAGATGAAGGTGTTGGGGGAAGAGTGTGAATGGTTGCCTCTCACCAGCTGGACCAGAGCCTTTCAGTTACTTTGCTTTGGGTATAAGTAGGCACAAGAGAACCTGGAAAAATGGGTATTAAAAGATCATTACTAACTACATTAATGTTGTCAAAGAAGATCTTTCCTGGCTCTTCCACTCAGGTTATAGATGAGTGCAGACACGTTAAATGACTTACCCAGGGCCACACAACTAACTGTCGGCAGTACCTGATTGAGAGCTCAGGGCTTCGCTCATTACCCAGTACCTGCCGCCACTCTCCTGAGGGATTGAAGTCCACAGGTTGAAATGGGACAGAGTGGCATTGCGATGGCATTCTCCCTAGAAGGGAAAATAGCTAGAAAACGCAGGTGTCGGGAAGCTGCTTCTCTGACAGCTATTACAGTGATGGACATGGCAGCTTCAATTTGAGTCCCCAAGGGGAAGACATGGACATGAGGACCTTGGTCAGTAGGTCACTTTTCGGTTTAGGACCACCTGGAAGGGGGGATAAGAGGGACAGAGTGTGACAGCCAATTTTGCAGCAAAACGCACTCTAGATGTATGCCATAGGATTGTCTCATCACTTTCCAGGCCACTGATCAGGGAAAAGGATTTGCTCTAAAGTGACTGGAATGTCAGACAGACACTTCATGGTGCTATGGGGATGTCTGTTCCCTCCAGGCTTCCAGACCTTTTTATTCCTTTTTGTTTTCCTTCTTCTTCTAAAAGTGAAACTACTGGATGAAGAATGGTATTTAAAAAGAAGTGTCTCCTCCCCAGCCCCTGAGATGTGGGAGTCCATGGTGGCATGGCTGCCAGTGTATGCTTGGAAGTGAGAGTGTCTGGGTTTGAATCCTTGCTCTATCTCTTACTATATGTGCAGCCTAGACTTATTTCTACTTAACTGGCTTACCTCACTTTTCTAGTCTGTAAAATGGACATTGGAATAGTACCTACCCCATAGGATTGTTGTAAAGATTAAACAGGTTAGTAATTATAAAACATTTCAAACTACTTGACACATAGCATAGATCGGCCTGTGTATTTGTTAAAAAAACAAAAACACTTAAGAACTAAACACCAAACAAATGCAAAGGAGGTGTTAAGAGTCAAATGTGGGTGAAGATTTCGGGTAATTAAGCATGGTCTCAGGTTCCCTTAGAAAAATTGAATGTGGCCCATGTGTTGGCAAATGCTGTAGCCATGAAGATAAATCCACTCTTTTTGACAATTTGGGTGAATGTTCCAAATAGCATGGCACAGACCAGCCTCATATTTATAAGTACTGGTCACTTCTTTTTGATACCCATAGTATGAAGGTATGACCTTTCACCAGCTTCATAGCTAGAATTAGCTCCCCTTGATCCCACCTCCTAGATGTCCTAGGAGATCCCCCAGAGAAGTGCCTCCTGTGATCTTACAAACCTGTCCATGCCTCCCTGCTCCAACGCATCCACAGCTGCTGACCTCAGAGCTGCTTGGAATAGCCTCATTCTTGTTCCTCCTGCTCTTCTTGAGAAGACGAATCTCCATGCTAAAATTAGTCAGTCCATATTCTTCTTTTTATTATTATTATTATTATGTTACGTTCAGTTAGTCAACATATAGGGCATCATTAGTTTTTTTTTTTTTAATAAACATATAATATAACCCCACCACCCTCTCCCGACACCCCTCCCCCTGCCCCCCTCAGTTTGTTTTATGACATTAAGAGTCTCTTTTGGTTTGTCTCCCTCCCGATCCCATCTTGTTTCATTTATTCTTTTCCTACCCCCTTAACCACCACCACCACCCCCTCGTTGCATCTCCATTTCCTCATATCAGGGAGATCATATGATAGCTGTCTTTCTCCGATTGGTCAGTCCATATTCTTAAACCAGGCCTGACAGGCAACAAGTGCCCCCAAAATGCACACTATTATTAATACTAAGACCATCATCCCTGGCTGCCTCTCAAGCTTCCACTTTATAAAGTGCTTTAGCATGGTTAGTTTCTCTGCAGACCTGGAGAGAATGGATGCTTCCTACACGGAAACTTTTTATCTTTTGGGTGTGTTATGCCTTGCATTTTATAAAGTTTTTCTTGAATACTTGGGCCCATTTCTGGCTCAACCCCTCACCAGACTCTCATTAAGTCTCTCCTGAAAACCTTCTCTAGCTCTCCTTTTCCTGGCCATATGGGCTCAGACTCAATCCAAGAGGTTGGCCATGGTAACAGCCACCACTTACTGAGCTCTTACTGTACACCAGACAGTCTTGTAAGTGCCAGGCAACAGTGCTATTTAATCTTCACAGTAGCCCTATCAGGTTGAATTACTAGCATCCATTTTACATATGATGAAGCTAAAGCCGAGAGCATCACTTTCCCATGGTTACCCCAACTAAGAGATGTGGCAGTGAGAGCTCAAACCAGTAATCCTTTTCTGGATCCCAGTTCCTAACCAGTATACACACTGATGGGGAACAGATGTCATGCTACCTTCACCAAACTCTGACCCTCTCTCTTTCCTACCTTGCCCAGTGGTACCAAATTTACTTCTTCACTTTTTAGTTCCAATATGAATCTTTCCCTGTATCTCAAATTAATATAAACATTCACTGGGATGGGTTTGGGTAGAAGAGTTGGTTACACATTTGGAGCCCCAGCTAGCCAGTAAAACTATCTGTTAATAGGAGCTGGTGTCAGGAAACACAAATAGTTGATTCAAATGGCAGAGGTCTTAATCTCAGAATCCAAAGTTGTGTGAGTATGTTTTCTATATTATGCTTAAAGACTCTGTCATTTGTTCCATATGTCTCACTGTGCTCATTTAATAATCTTATATTGCTTACTGTATAATTACTATATATCTATTAGTAAGACTTACTAAAAACCCATTTTACTTTTCAGTATCTGTTCTTTTATGTATTGTTTTGCTGATGCCCAGATAGACAAGAGCAGTAAAGTTTGCTATATTAAAATGTGGTCCACAGATTTTGCATTTCATTTGTTCATTCATTAATTTACCAAATATGTTTTTAGCTCACCATGTGTAAGGAATCCATAAACAAGCTCATAAGCAAATGTGATTGGGATTAATATTTCCAAATACTTAACCGGTATGTGTTGATGCCCCCTTAAATCATGGTTCCATGTGGCCTCTACTTCCAAGGCTGGGTCATGAGGCATATTGTCCTAAGGCAGGAAAGATTGGACACTAACTAGAAAAAGAGACCATGGACCACTTTTATGGCTCAAGACCAAGCTCTAGCCTTTGGGTACCATGTGTCTATTGACCAGATGCTATTTTGTATTAGACATCTAACCAGGGGTTTAGGCATAATGCTTTGAGAGATCATCTACTTCAACACACTTATTTTACCAGTGAGAAAACTGAAGCATAGAAGGATGAATGAGATACCCAGAAAAGTTAATGGCAGAACCAAACTTGACCCCAGAGCTCTACTTGGAATCCAGCATTCTGAATGACTTTCTGTGTTACTTGGGGAAATGTCTAGGTTGTCACCCATATTCATTTAAACAGAATTTTGGTATATTTTTAGGGTCAAAAAAATAGTTTGCTTTGACAAAATCCATGTTTTGTTATTGCTGGTATTCTTCTCAAGAAGAAAAGTGGGAGCACCTGGGTGGCTCAGTCTGTTGAACGTCTGTCTTCGGCTTGGGTTGTGATCCCAGGCTCCTGGGATTGAGTCCTGAATTGGGCTGTCTGCCCAAGTGGGAGCCTGCTTCTCCCTCTGCCTGCTATTCCCTCTGCTTTTGCCCTCTCTCTCTCTCTCTCTCTCTGACAAATAAATAAATAAATAAAATCTTTAAAAAAAGAAAAGGTGAAGATTGTGAGCATGGCTGTGAATGTTTTTATCTGTTCTACCAATGGGTCGGAGGTAGCCAGGAGTGGCCAGTTTGGAATGCGTAAGACCAGGCTGTGTCTTGAATGGTAATCATTCTGGCTTTAGTTCTAATCTTAAAAAATTATACAACGCAGTCATTGAGATGTCAGGCCATGAAAGAAAACACTCTTCACTTGTGATTTAAATGAGTGTCCAGGACAACTGGTAATCCTTGGATTGGATCGGTGTGTGAACCCTGAGCCCAAGAGGACATTTCATGCCTTGTCTGTGTTGTTGCAGCTGCTCTGCAACTTGACCCATTGACACAGTCACTGTTTGATGTCAGTATTTGCAGACCAGTCTCCTTCTGCTAGATGGTCTGCTTTATGGGAACTTAAACTCCTTTATTAGTTCACTCAAGGGTAAATAGATCTCCACTCAAAACGTGGATTACTCTGAAAGCAAGTGAGAGTCCATATAATATAGGAGGGAGGGAGAGCAATATTTGGAAGTCGGGTCATGGCAGGCTGGTCTGGGGCCTTCCATGATCTGCTGAGATCTACTGCATCTTACCTCCCCTTCACCCATTCCACTGTGTTCCTTTTTCTGCATGATGTCAATGATAATCTGCCCTTTAAATCTGGGTTAGTTGCCAAGAGGACCAAACATGGACCTTTCCCCCCCCATCCATTAACATAAAGATCCTTAGAGATTAGGTTTTCTTATTTTGTTTTTTGTTTTCTTGAGAAGTTAGTATTAATGTCCTCAGAGACTTGAGACTCCTGGCAAAAATCTGAGTAGTGTTAGAAAGAGACTGATGCATATATGACAGAATGAGCTAGAACCATGTAGCTGGGAGATGGCAATGGGGCAATGTGGTTGTCGTCATGGTGTCCATTTATGAGCCTTGTGGAAGAGACATCCCATGGTGACAGTGATCCCTTGGTGACAAGGACCACAGGAAATGAGTAGTCAATAGGGAGGGAGACCTGGAAGGTATAATCTACTCTTTGTGTATGTATATTTGTGAAATAAAGCTAATTCACATATTTCTCATTTTACAAATATTTTCTCTGATTAAAAAATATGTAGTTGCAGTTAAAAATGCACATGGGGGTGCCTGGGTAGCTCAGTCATTAGGCATCTGCCTTAGGCTCAGGTCATGATCCCAGGGTCTGGGATTGAGCCCCACATTGGGCCCCAGCTGGGTGGGAAACCTGCTTATCCTGCTCCCATTCCCCCTGCTTGTGTTCCCTCTCTCACTGTATCTCTCTCTATCAAATAAATAAAATATTTGAATAAAAAAATGTACACAGAGGAAATTATAAAGGGAAAAAGTAAAACAACTTCAGGTTGCAACACCTGGAGATATGAAAACTTTAATGATATTGACAAATGGCTTTTCTGAAAAGTTTTCCAATTACATTTCCATTGATTGGTGGAATATGAATGCCCATCTCAATGTATCAATACCAACATTAATCATTAAGTTTAAAAATGCCATTTTTATACATGAGAATTGGCAGGCAAATCATTGTTTTAAATATTGCTGTTAATATAACTATTGAAAGTTTGCATATTTTCCAGTTATACATGGTTTGTTTACACTCTTTACTTCTAAATTCATTTATCTATTCTTATTGATTTGTAAGGCCACTTTATATGCTTTGTACACTAATGGCTAGGTATCTTGTTATTGAAAATACTCCCCCCCTTATTCTTTGCCTTTTACTTTTCAAAGGGTTACTGAAGTATAGTTAATGTACAATAAACCACACATATTTAAAGTATACCATCACCACAGTCAAGATAATGGACATATACATCATTCCTAGGAGTTTCCTTATACCCTTGCAATTCCTCTTTCAATTCCTTCTCTGTGTCCCCAGTAACCCCTGATCTAGTCTCTTTGGTTTACATCTTGGTTTACACTATGAATTTTATCTTGGTTTACACTATGAATTTTATAAAAATGGAGTCATAAAATATGCCCCCTCCCCCAGCTTCTTGGACTCAGCATAATTATTTGAAATTCATCTATGCTGTTGGATGTATCAATATTTCATTTCTTTTTATTGCTGAATAGTATTATACCAGAGTTTGGTTTTTTTAATCATTTTAAAATTAACATATAATGTATTATTTGCTTCAGGGGTACAAGTCAGTGAATCATCAGTCTTACACAATTCACAACAATCACAATAGCACATACCCTCCCCAGTGTCCATAACCCAGCCGCCCCATCCCTCTCACCCCAACCTCCCAGCAACCCTCAGTTTGTTTCCTGAGATTAAGAGTCTCTTATGGTTTGTCTCCCTCCCAATCCCATCTTGTTTCATTTTTCCCTCCCTTTCCCCCCAAAACCCCCCACCCTACCTCTCAAATTCCTCATAATAGAGAGATAATATGATAATTGTCTTTCTCTGACTGACTTGTTTCGGTTAGCATAATACCCTTTGGCTCTATCCACGTCATTGCAAATGGCAAGATTTTGTGCTTTTTGATTGGTGCATAGTATTCCATTGTATATATGTACCACATCTTCTTTATCCATTCATCTGTTGATGGACATCTAGGTTCATTCCATAGTTTGGCTATTGTGGACATTGCTGCTATAAACATTTGTGTGCATGTGCCCCTTTGGATCACTGAGTTTGTATCTTTAGGGTAAATACCCAGTAGTGCAATTGCTCAGTCATAGGGTAGCTCTATTTTCAACTTCCTGAGGAATGTCCATATTATTTTCTAGAGTGGCTGCACCAGCTTGCATTCCCACCAACAGTGTGGGAGGGTTCCCCTTTCTCCGCATGCTTGCCACCAAGTTGGTAGACATGTGGTTTGCTTCCTGTTTGTAGGTATTACAAATAAAGCTACTGTGAACATTTCCTGTTCAAGTCTTTATGTGAACATAGTTCATTTCTCTTAAGTAAATCCTTTGGTACAGAATGACTGGGTCACATGGTGAGTGTAGGTGTAACATTTTAACAAACTACCAAACTGTTTTCCAAAGTGCTTGTAATATTTTACAATCCTTCAACTATGTAGGAGAATTCCAGTTGTTCCATGTCACCACCACCACTTGGTATGGGCCGACTTGTAAATTTTAACAATTCTCATGGGTATATGGTAATATCTGATTGTGATTTTAATTTGCTTTTCCCCAATAAGTAATGAGACTGAACATCATTTCATGTGTTTATTAGCATTCTTTTATCTTCCTTGGTGAAATGTCTGTTAAGATGATTTGTGCATTTTTTTGTTCTAATATTGAATTTTGAGAGTCCGTATGTATTTTAGATAAAGTCCCTTTGTTATATATAATTTTGCAAATATTTTCTCCCCAGTGTGTGCTTGCCTTTTATTTTGTAACATGTGTTTTGAAGGCTGTAAGTTATAAATTTTGATGAAATCATATTAATTTTTTTAATAATCTGTGCTCTTTGTGTCCTATTTTAGAACTCTTTTACAAACCCAAGGTGACTAAATTTTCACCCATGTTTTATTATAAATGTATCACAGAACATGATCCATTTGAATTAATTTTTGTATATAGTATGAAATAAGTGTCAAGTTTTATTTATTTTTCAGCTTGGATATCCAGTATTTCTAGTACCATTTGTTGAAAACATTTTCTTTTACCCACCGAAAAAGATTTCCTTTTCCCCATTGTATAAGGACACCAGTCATATTGGAGTTAGAAGCCACCATATTCCATATGAACTCACTTTAACATAACTAATTGTATCTTCAAAGGCCTTATATCAAAATAAGGTTACATTCTGAGGTTTTGGGTAGACTTACTTTAACTCAAAATCTGAAAATCATTTGACCAAATAAATGTATGACTTACACTCTGTGATTGGACTCATTGTATTACACTTCAAAACTCCTTGCTAATCTTGAGGTCAGTTTAAATATTAACTTCTGTTTTATTCCAGTTTATTAATGATTTGACCTTAAAATCTGGAGTAAATTTTGGAATAGAGTATATGGTTGCACTGTAAGGTTTCCCCCACCCCCAAATAATGAATTCACTTCCTTCCTTAGTACTTGTTTTGTGTTTTAAATTTCTTTTTTTTAATTTAATTTAATTTAATTTTTTCCAGTGTTCCTAGATTCACTGTTTATGTACCATACCCAGTGCTCATGCAATACATGCAATACATGATCTCCTTAATACCCACCACCAGGCTCACTCGTCACCCCACCCTGGCCCAAACCCTCAGTTTGTTTCTCAGAGTCCACAGTCTCTCACAGTCTCTCTCACAGTTGTTTCCCCCTCCGACTTCCCCCCAATTTACTTTCCCTTTCCTTCTCCTGATGTCCTCCATGTTATTCCTTATGCTCCACAAGAAAGTGAAACCATATGGTAATTGACTTTCTCTGCTTGACTTATTTCACTCAGCATAATTTCCTCCAGTCCCATCCATGTTGATATAAAAGTTGGGTATTCATCCTTTCTGATGGCTGCGAAATATTCCATTGTATATATAGACTATATCTTCTTTATCTATTCACAGTTTGGTGATTGTTGACATTGCTGCTATGATCATTGGGGTACAGATAGCCCTTCTTTTCACTGCATCTGTATCTTTGGGGTAAATACCCAGTAGTGCAATTGCAGGGTCATAGGGTAGCTCTATTTTTAATTTTTTGAGGAATCTCCACACTGTTTTCCAAAATGGCT
>RCUC01142708.1:0-51607 GCA_003697995.1 Taxidea taxus jeffersonii
AAACCAATAATATAATATATGTTAATTAATTGAATTTAAATAGATAAATAACAGCAATTAAGGTATTTCTAAAAAAAAAATCACAGACCTTTTATATCCTATTATAGTTGTTTTAAATTTTATTTGTGCTCATCACCACTGTAAAATTATGGAAGTTATTACACCTGCCATATTTAATGGGTTAATTATATACACATATAACAAATATATATATATCACAAAAATTTATTTTTAGTATTTCAATAACTGTATTTCAATAATTTATTTTTTTCATAAAGAATAAAAATAATGGAAATGGGCAAAGGATCTAAATAAACATCTTTTCAAAAAGACATGCAGATGGCCAGTAGGCACATGAAAAGATGTTCAACATCACTCACCATCAGGGAAATGCAAATTGAAAACACAATGAGCTATCACCTCATAAATGTTAGAATGGTTATTATCAAAAAGACAAGAAATAAAGTGTTGGAGATGATGTAGAGAAAAGTGAGCCCTTGTGTATGGTTGGTGGGTTTGTAAATCGGTACAGCCACTATAGAAAATAGTGTGGAGATATCTCAAATATTAAGAACAGAACTACCATATGATCTAGCTATTTCATTAGTTGGTATTTATCTGAAGAATACAGAAACAGTAATTTAAAATAATGCAGGCATCCATATGTTCATCGCAACATTGTTTACAATTGCCAAAATATGAAAGCAACCCAAGTATCCACCAGTAGATGAATGGATAAAGAAGACATACATACATACATATGTATATATATGTACATACACACACACAATGGAATAATATTACTCGGTCATGAAAAGAGTGCGATCTTGCCATTTGTGAAAACATGGATGGGCTTGAGAGTATTATGCTAAGTAAAATAAGTCAGAAGAAAAGACATAAAGAGTAAGATTTCACTCATGTGAAGTCTAAAAATAAACAAAAAAATCAAGCAAAATTAAAACAAACTCATAGATACAGAGAACAGTTTGGTGGCTACCAGAGAGAAAGGGACTGGGGGTGGACAAAAAGGGTAACAGGGGTCAATTTTAAGGTGTTAGATAGTAACCAGATTTTGGGGGTGATCACTCTGTATATGCAGATGTCAAATTATAATGTTGTACATCTGAAATTTACATAACTAAAGCCTAGAGGAAGGAAAAAGCACAGATACATATGTAATTACAAAATACTAAATAAAAGGAAAACATCTGAAACTAAGTATGTATGACAAAAAGGCTTGGTTCACCCTGGAGCAAATAGGGAAGTCTTCCTGGAGACAGTGACTTAAGATGAGCACAGAGTGCTGAGTAGGAGCATTCAAACACCTGCTAATCAAAGGTATTTTTTCAAGACACAAAGTTCAAAGCTAAGAGCTGGAAATCTACTGGAGGAACAAATATTTCCACAAATGTTTATGCTGCAATAAAAAAATGCTACAATTGAGGCATGAAATAATATTCAATGAAAATGATGTTTTATTTTATTATAGAAACAAACAACAGACTAGCATGGCTTCAAACACATAACTGAAAGTCCTCTCTAAAATTATTGTATATGTGTTCATGTTGAGCCATCTTAGCTGACATTGTATCTCTTCCCTGATTCCCTTATAACTTAATATTGTTTGATTTATATCTATAACATTCACATAGAAGTCTCTTCAATTTTTTTTAAGGTCATTGATTACTGTTGTGGACAATATCTAAAGGTTTATGGAGGAAATTAAGTGGTACATAGAGATATATTGTTATTTTATTAACATATATGTTAGATTTTTCTTTAAAACCTTTAGTAAAAAGCTACTGTCTATCAGGGAGTTTTCCAAGAACCATTTCAAAATATCAAATAAACAGACATGCTGAGCTTGAGATTTCTAAGCCAAGTCTGCTAAACATTAAGTGTTAAAATCCACAGGTAAAAGATAGGTCCAGGGGACTTATTCTTCACTCTGAATGTGCAGTTCCAATAACAGTGTCCATGAGGTATGTCAGTGCTATTGAGAAAGAAGTCCCAGAGTTATGGAAAAAGTGAAAAAAATGGTATATTACATTTTAAAATAATTTTCATTTGAAAAAATATTGACATTTTAAATGTTTACAAAATAATCTTATGACATCCATTGGGGTCATGAAATAGATATGGATACACAGAGCCATATTTTATTTTATTTTTTATAGTTTCAAATAAAATAGAACATATTTTTTAAAAAATGTATGGTCTAGAATGGACTATATTTTAGAGACTGTAAGGGTAGAAAAATTTCTCTTCTTCTATCTTCTTTGGATGGTCCAATAATTAAATTGATAAAACATTAAGAGGAGAAAAACAAATTTAATTTGTTACAAACAGGAGCACCTTAAAAATATGAGACCCAAAGGCCATCAGGCAATGGGGGCTTATCTGCCAGCCTAAGCTAAGGAGTGGTACCAGGGCATGGGTTTCAATGGGCAGGAAGGCATTTCACAGGAAGATGAGAAGAGCAGATGTGTGGTATTAAAAAATAATTATCTCTGGTAGTTGCTGTCTTACTGGGCCAAGCCTCCTTTTTAAATTCTTCAGGCAGTTAAGGGAAAAGTAACAGGTTTTCCTGAATTTGCTGGTTCTCGATCACCTTCAGGCTGAAAATAATCCACATACCAAAGTGGCACATTTTGAGGTACACATATTTTATAACCCTTCAAGATCTTTTGTTATAAAATCCAACCACTCATTTTTTTTTAACATATGTATTCTTTTAAAGATTATTTATTTTAGAGAAAGAACATGCATGGGTTGGGGAAGGGGCAGGGGGAGACCTAGAGGAGAAGAAGCAGACTCTCTACCCAGCAAGGAGCCTGTCCTGGGGCTGAAGGTGGGGCTGGGGGTGGGGCTCCTCACTGGGCTAGATCTCAGGACCCTGACATCATGACCTGAGCCAAAATCAAGAGTCAGTCACTTAACTCACTGAGCCACCCAGGTGCTCCCCAAGTCATTCCTTTTTATATACAGGCTTTTGGATCAGATATGTGTCTGAGCATGTCATTATCATTCCACTGGAGAGGTGCAGAAGCAGGAAGGGAATTCTGGTTCCCTGACTGTCAATCTGATGCTATTTCCAGCCTGCAGTAATGGCTCCCTTCTCTTTATCACTTGGTCCATATTTCCATGGGGATAATAGTTGGTGAGAAGAAGGAAGAGTGAATTGCTGAGCTACTCATGCATTTTTCAACACTGCAGAATCAAATGACATTGATTCTCTCTCAATGGAGTGCAGAGTAGGAATTTACATCATAAAATAAATAAAAAAAATAAAGATTTGGTAACTTCTTTAAGAATCTACTAAAATACCCAAAAAGATTGACAGTGTTCTCTCCTCTTTAGTCTGTCAAATGTGACAGGAAACTCAGACAATTTAGATAAACATCATGTTCTAGAAGACTGCAAATCTGTATTGCAGGGCATTTTCACAACAGGAGGTTCAGTGTTGCTCAGAATTTAACATGTAATTGGATGAATATGTTTAAATTGTCAAAAGCAGTCCTGTCTTCCTATTAAAAAGAAAGAGTGAGGGACGCCTGGGTGGCTCAGTTGGTTAAGCGGCTGCCTTCGGCTCAGGTCATGATCCCAGCGTCCTGGGATCGAGTCCCACATCGGGCTCCTTGCTCAGCAGGGAACCTGCTTCTCCCTCTGCTTCTGCCTGTGCTTGCTTGCTCTCTCTCCCTCTCTCTCTGTCAAATAAATAAATAAAATATTAAAAATAAATAAATAAAAAAGAAAGAGTGAGTGAAGGAGATATGCCAAGAATGAGTTCAAGTCAAAGGTAGATGCAAACAAAACCTCCCTCATTTGCCCAAATCTTATGTGACTCTGGGAAATACACATTTGCTTTAATGACCATATTCTCTCTTTCTCTCCCACCCTGGCCCTGTCCCTTGTGTTTCCCTCCTTGACTCATGTGTTGCTTATTTTTACATTTCTCGCTTTTATTCACACTGACACCAACCTTACCCCTCTACTTTCACACCCATGCATGCATATATCTCCATGAGCATATATAATTTAATAACTTTGTCTTTTCTGTACAACTCCTGCTTCTCAACAACTTGCATTTAGACTCCCAGAAGTTGGTCATTCCTTTCTTGGCAACTCTGTTAAGTTTCATCCAGAAGGCAGGATAAACGAGGGGAGAAGAGCATTGGCCCCAGAATTAGGCTACCTGCTTCTGAATGCCAACTGGACCTACAATGATATCTTCTTCTGCAAGTGGTTTAACTCATGAAAAGCTAGGTTTACTCACCAGAGAAATGCACATTTTAAAGTTGTAGGAATTGCTGACATGGTAACCACTGATTAAGTGGGGTTATACCAACATAATGAAGTGACAATAGATATTATTTTTTTTTCCAGAATCTTGGTTTAGTTTCATTTTTCCAATTTGTTTCCATTTGCTCACCTTGTATTATAGAACTCAGATATGGGCAATCCTTTTCACACTAATCTGAATTTTTAATCCTGGGCTTTACTATAAAATTCCTTTCCTAAATACACACTTCATGGTCCTCAGTTGAGATCTAAAATTGAAACATAGTCTTTATATTGCAGTTCTATGTAAAATCTCTAAATAATTATGCCTGGAAAAAAAATAAGAGAATGACTATAATACAGATTTTCTCAGGTTGTGTCATTTTCTCAAATTGTAGTGCCATTAAAATGGATACTTGTTGGACACCATGCCAAGTCAGAAGTGGTAATCTGAGGTTACTTTGTATTTATGTAAAGGGAAGGGAGGAATATGCATTTTCATATAAGGAAGTTGGTCCCCCCACCACTTGCAAGTTGTTTTTTTTTCTTCCCTTCCCTACCCTTCCCTTCCCTCTGTTGGTATCAAAATAGCCAAATATGTGTGCTTTAGATGGCATGTAAATAGGTTGAACCCTTGAAATAGTGACTGGAGGTAAATAATGTTCAGTTATTGATTATTATTTGAATAAATTAACATATGCATAAAACCTTTTGCAGGGCATTGTGGAGGTTCATAACTGTTATTAATCCATTCCACAATTAATATGAGGGATCAATTGTTGGAGTAAAGCCTCTGAACTCAGACTGAGATGCAGAGTGGTTGGTAAAATATAAAGTTCATTTATAAGGCTTTACAACCAAATTAAGCTATATTTATGAACTATCCTTTTCTTTTCCTCTTTTTTTGTTTGTTTTCATTTTATTTTGTTTGTTTGCTAGCAATGGGGATCTGATTTAAGGAAAAAAGGAAAGAAGGGGAGAGGAGAGGAAGGGAAGGGAAGGGAAAGAAAAGAGACAAGTATAAAATGGAGAATACGGGACATAAATATAATGTAAGCTGATGGAAAAATTCAAAAAGTCAGAGCAAAGCTGACAAATAACACCTGGGAAAAGACAGGAGTCTGAAGTCAGGATAGCCTGGGAGCTTAAGATGAGGACATACTGGGCAATCTGAGTTTAGACTACCTGGGAAGAGCAGCTCTAACACATGTGGTCCTTGCTTTCTCTGCTTCTTCCACATTTAAAGGAAAAAAGAGTCAGATTTTCTAGCCATGGGTCATGGGCAGAAATTTAACCAGGGAGGTCTAGGTATTCTGGTTGCTTTTCCCACAAAGACTTCACACAAATGGGGGAAAAAGCAATTCTCTAAAGCAGAATGGAGCTGCTCGCACTAGAAGGGAAAGTGTATCTGAGGTAGCCAAATCACCAAGGTAGCACAATGGTTTTCGCATGGGGGTCTGTACATTGTGAGAAGTTTAATCATTTTCAATGATTTTACTGGAATAACCAGTGAGATATTACAATGGCAAAGCTACAAAATTATTGTTTGAGGGTGGGGGAAGAATTAAGAGTGGAGTCAACTCCAGTCATACAATGACACTGTAGCAAATATATGCACATCACTGCATTGTCTTCAGAATTCATACACTAATTTAGATTGTAGTATTAACATCCTTTGAACAAAAAACATATCTAAGATCTCTTGAATATTTATGATTATGAGGTATTAAAAACCTCACCACTGGTTTGTTCAAAAATTGTTTAGTAGCCTGAACCGGCTGACCTACCCAACCTTCTCTCTGGGTGTACATACGCACTCCTTTATTTCAGTACACACAGGAGTACATTCAGTAAATACACACTCCTTTATTTCAGGTTTAGACAACATTTTCTTCTCTGATACTTTGAGGAATTTGCCTAACATAATTCAGCCATTACAGTGACTTAATACTGAGACACTTGCAATGATGGGACTAAAATCACAACATTAATCTTCATTTAAATGTGCTTAATCATGAGTCATAAAAAAACCCCACATTTCACTTTTACATGTTTTATGGAGCTGAATTACATGTCATCTACCTTATGCAGTTTTTTTTTTTTGTGGGGGAGGAGAATTTATTTATATAGCTTTATTTTCCTCTTCTTCTCCAGAAGAGTTATTAGAGTTCACAATATATACATAATTAGGAACAAAATTGTGATATTTAACATCTTCTATCATAACACTGTAACACACCTGGATAGAATAATAGGAATACACAAGTAATTATTTAAATACCTAGTTATACTATGAGATAGGATAGTACTGACGATTCTTATCACACACATACACACGCACACACACACAGTTTAGGAAATTAAGCAGATACAATTCTACCTTTGTGTTTTCAGTCAAACTAGTTCTTATATTAGCCATACAAATTTAAACATTATGACTGAGATATTATTTCTCCTACATGTAAAGTTGGCATAATTAAATCTTCTCTAACTATATTAAAGTAATAGTTGAGGATTCATTGATCTCATATGTAAAAAAAAAAGAGGGATATACACTGTAAAATTCTAGATATATATTTTTAGTTTCAGTACTAATGGGCTTTTGGCATTTTTTTAATTGAACTTCTCTTGCCATGAGGGATAGAATTTTACTTGAATACATTGCTCAGGTTTCAAAGGCAAAGGTTTCTTTGGGAATGATTTTTCTACAAATGCACTATGTAATTTTTTCCTGAAATCCAGCTCTTAATTCTCAGAGTTTGGCTAAAACCAACTTAATATATGAAATCTCCCACTACTTCTTCTTTAACTGATGACAGGTTTATGAAAATATAGCTAAGGACTAAGATAAGCCATTATTTAACAATTTTAAGCATGTTCAGAGAGAGCATGGAGAAATTGAAGACCAAAAACAATGATATCCGAAAAATGACCTTGTTTTAGAGACTGCACTAACTTCTGTCAGTCAAGGAGGGAAGGCTCCAGATTTAAATCTCAGTGGACTATTGTTCAGAGAAATAATGGTACCAAGAGTACTCATTGCAAGAGACAGATTTTCAAGGTTTTCCACAATAGTGTCCATAATTCCAGAAGGTACACTCTTATAGAAGGCATGTGGATAAACTAGTAGAAGCATGGGTGCTTAATTAAGAAACTACCGGTTTTGAATCTATTTTCTCTTCTTTTGAAGTTGTAGATGACTTCACCTCTCCTAGCATCATTAACTTTATAAAATGGGAATAATGCCTACTTAATATGACATAATTAAATGTAACAATGCATGGTTAGACAACACACATAGGCACACAGAGGATTATAATAATATTGATTCCATCTCTTCTCTGTGTACTCCAGAGTCCCAGAGTAGTAGCTGGCATATAAGGCACAATTCCAGGGGTGCAAGACAAAAGAGAAGGCACACATGAAGAACCAAAACAGAGACTAAGAGGCTTGTTACTAGGCCTTCTACTAAATTTTTATTTTATTTAACTTTGTAAATATTTAGGTCTTATCTACTCATGATTATAAACTGAAGATACTCTCTCTAAAACCATTTTTCCCAGTTCAGTTCTTAGCATTTTATCTTCCTTCCTTCCTCCCTCCCTTCTTCGCTCCCTTCCTCCTCTCTTCCTCACCCCCTCTTCCTTCCTTCCATCCTTCCTACCTTCCTTCCTTTCTATAGACACATTTTCTTTGGGACCTACTACAATTGGTCAAACACTGCCTCAAGTATTATTGAAAATTCAAAAGAAGAACTTTACTCTGTTCTCAAGCAGTTTTTATTCTCACTGTAAAGACAAGAACAACACACATAAATTAATAGAAGATATAGAAAACAAAGATTCAGAACTTTAATTTAATCAGTTAATGAATTTTTGATGAATTTAATGAATTTCTAATACAGGTCAGTTGGTATCAAAATTACCAAATATATATGCTTTAGATGGGATTGTAAATAGGTTGAACTCTGGAAATAGTGACTGGAAGTAAATAATGCTCAATTATTGATTGTTATTTGAATAAATTAATTATGTATAAAATCTTTTGGAAGACACTGCAGAGATATATATCAGAAAGGCTCAAACATAAATTATATATTTTGGTCAATGATAAACCCTACCCCCCCCAAAAAAAAGTATACACACAAACACATATGGCACATTTATTTCTTACAAATGTTTTTTAAAATTTTTATTTATTTACTTAGAGCACACATGTGTACAAGCAGTAGGGAGGAAGGGCGGAGGGAGAAGGAGAAGCAGACTCCCCACCTGCCATGGACCTGATCCCAGGACCTTGAGATCATGACCTGAGCAGATGCTTAACCAACTGAGTGACCCAGGCACACCCCATATAAAATCTTTAATATTTAAATGTCCAGCAATGATTACATCATCATATATTCACCAACCACATTATTATTCACATGTTAACATGGTAATTATATTTTTGCAGCAACTAGGAAATACTATGTGATAAAATTTTCATTTCTTCTTTTTTTCTTGATCTCGATACTCTATTTCTGCTTATACTGGAATTTTATCCTGTTGTATATTTTTATGTAATGGCCAGAAATTATTTAGGAGATCTATAGGCATTAATCTAGGTAAAAAATTAAATCAATAATATCACTTTTTTAGATGTTGTTTATGTATCTATTTTTTCATTTATTTTAAATATTTGTTCTGTACTTTATCTTGGAATATATAAATTATAGGTATTTCATATCAGTGAATACACAGGTTATATTTTTTCATCAGCCTGCAGAAGATACTAATTGGAGAGACTATATCCTATACGTGATATAACTAAAAAAACAAAGAAAATTTAAGTCTCTGAAGGTTCCTCAGCAGAGCTCAACCTTCTTTCTATAGCAAAACTCTATTAATGCATTTTTCCAACCTATACTTTTCCTTTAATTCCCAATTTCATGCAAAGGCCCCAAATGAGGAATTTTGTTTATGGTTAAAAATAAAAAAAACTTATTAATGCATTTTTCCAACCTATACTTTTTCCTTTAACTCCCAATTTCATGCAAAGACCCGAAATGCGGAATTTTGTTTGTGGTTAAAAATATGGTAAGACAGACCTTTCAAATCATGAAAGGGACAATGAATTCATTAACTGATTTGCATTCTAAAGCATTAGATATTTTCTTTTGAAGATGTCTTTTAAAATGTTGTGATATAGTGCATTCAAGTGTTTATTAATAATGATGGAATGAATAATCCCTTACATTAACACAGTACTTTACAAAAGGATTACAAGGCACACTAACATCTTTGATTTCATTTAATTCTCTCAAACACCTTGTATAGGTGGCAGCATTAATTTAATTGCACTTATTTTATCTGGAAGAAATTGAAATTCAGTGAGGTTAAGCTAATGCCAAAACTTTCACAGAAACTGGAGGGGTTGACACTTAATTTTGAATCCTGAATTTCAGAGCAGTAACTCTTTTTTTTTCTACTACAATAATATTTGTCAAACTGTGAACCTTTATCAAAGGCAAAAAAAAAGATATGTGATCTATCATTATTTCCATATGGTTAAGATATGTATTCACATAAACTACTTAGCTTGCATAAAATTACAAAACCCAAAATTGTGCACAAGATACTAAAACAATTAGAAAGATCTCTATGTGTCCAACACAATTCAAAGTAAAAAGGTTTATAACTTGATGGAATAAATTATTGCTCAAAATGTGAATAGCATCAACAGCTAAGTATAAGTTTCTTTTTGGATTTGCCTAGCATGTGTTACCTTGTGGGCCATATCAAGACTTAACTACTTCTTGGGACCCCTAGGTCAGTTAAATTTGTGCCTTTGGCTCAGATCCTGATCCTGAGATCAAGTCCCTAATCGGGCTCCCTGTTCAGTGGGGAGCTTGACTCTCCTTCTGCCTGCTGCTCTCTCTCTTTCTAACAAATAAATAAATAAAATCTTAAAAAAAAAAAAAAAAAGACAGTGCTTCTTGAAATTTCCTCTTTAGAATAATGAGGAAACCTTTATTTGATTCAGCTTACTATGCACTGGTTCTGGCTTTACTTCTCATGACTATTACCTATTCATTAAGCTTACTTCTGCTCTTTGTTCATTAACCAAGTAGTACTGTTGACATTAATGTGATCATAAATCCAAATGCAGTTTTAGGCACTGAATTTTGGAGATGGTACTCAGTTACAAAGTGATCATTTGCAGAACTCAGAATATGTTTATATGTTTATCTATTGCAACCAAAGTGAGTAAAATACACTTATAGCATAAAAACAACTGTAAGGGGACACCTGGGTGGCTCAGTTGGTTAGGCAGCTGCCTTCGGCTCGGGTCATGATCCCAGCATCCTGGGATCGAGTCCCACACGGGGCTCCTTGCTTGGCAGGGAGCCTGCTTCTCCCTCTGCCTCTGCCTGCCACTGTGTCTGCCTGTGCTTGCTCTCTCTCTCTCTCTCTAACAAATAAATAAATAAAATATTTTAAAAGACAACAACAACAACTTTAAGCAAACCTGTGCACTCTGGAGAACATTTGCAAACCATTTGGAGCTTAACGGATATGTTTAAGAATGTTTTACAATACAGAATTTCCTTGGTATGAAAAAATATTAAGTATTTTCTTGTGTCAGTCATCATAATTTGTACCAACATTCTTGGAACACTTCCATGGAGCATGTATTATCTGCTTTTTCTTTTTTAATATGTATTTATTTATCAGAGAGAGACAGTGCACACATGAGCATGGGGGGAGGGGCAGAAGGAAAGGGACAGAGAGAATCTTAAACAGACTTCCCACTAAGCATGCAGCCTGACACATGGCTGGATCTCAGGACTCTGAGATCATGACCTGAGCCAAAATCAAGAGTCTGAGGCTTAACCAACTGAGCCACCCAGGCATCCTATTATCTGAACTTTATTAGTAGATAGAGTGAGGATAGGAGATGATAACATGCTCAAGGTTACTGGAATGAAACAGATGCTGGAACCAGGCTGTTGACCCAGATCTGTTTAAATACTAATCCGACTTTGTTTTACCCATGCTGCTCTGCAAGTAGGAACAATCTGTTTCATTAACCTAGAGCAATCCAACAAGATCCAACAAAACATTCTTAATATGCAGGAAAAAGCAAAAACAACAACCACCACAACAAAAAACAGCAAACAACTACTGATTTTATGCTAGTGTAGCACTACCTGGGTAAACTATAGATTTTACGTAGACCTCAAAACAGCTAGAGTAAGAAACATGTTTCAGGCAAAATCAAGATCAGGTTTTATTAATGTTTAGGAACTATGTTTCTTTAAAATAAATAATGTCTTCATTTTGCTTGCTTAAATGTTTATTTCTATATTTAACGATATAGCTAGTACAACATCTTGAAGGTGATTTTTTTTTTAAGTGCACTGGGGCACCTGGATGGCTCAGATGATTAAATATCTGCCTTTGACTTAGGTCACAATCTCCCAGTCCTGAGATGAAGCCCCATGTCTGGCTCCCGGCTTGGCGAGGAGTCTGCTTCTCCTCCTCCCTCTGCCTCTCCCAGTGCTCATGCTCGCTTGCCCCCCCCACTCTCTTTCTGTCTCAAATAAATAAATAAAATCTTAAAAAAAAAAAAAGTACACCTTGTAAGTTTAGAAATCTACAGTCATTAACAACATAAAACTTCCAAATTCAATGTAATGAATATACAAATACATTTACAAGCTTAGGTAGACTGAAAGATGAATAGAAACACATGCAAAAGTACAATGCTTCCATGTATGACTGATAATTTTTGGTCAAATCTTTAAAATACATGAATTATATATTTACAAGGATTTAAGACTATCTATGAAAATTCTTATACTTAATATTTGTGTTAACACACTAAGGATCACTACAATACAATAGAACTTTTTTGTGCATAATAAATCAAGTTTTCTGGGTAATTTTCACTTAAAGTCTTTTGATTACTGTAAACATTTCTGAATCACATTCCCTTTTGTTTAAGTAAAATGAATTTGCATATTTGTTTTTCTTCCATCACATGATATATACATAACAGGGATTTTGTTTGGTTTTGGTGTTTTTGTTTGTTTGCTTGCTTGCTTGCTTTGGTCTTATTCTTCAGATCTGGTCCTTTGCCCACATGGCTGATTTCTTCCTGATTTTATGACTCAGTGTTGTCTCTTATTGCTCAGATCTTGACATAAGGCCAGAAACATATAAGAAAATACGGTACCCTCTTTTAACTTAGTATAGATGAATAGACATTTCTTTGTCCTTTCTCCAGCAATCAAATATTCTAGTCATTCCTGGGTAACTTTTCATAAGCTAATCCTGTTAGCATTGTTCATACCCATGTCAACTTTCTTCCTCCAAACTGAGATGAGGAGGTGATCTGAAGGTTCATTTTATATTTTTTTCCTCAAACTGTGTTGCAAATATATTTACCCTAAATCTGTTTTAATGCTTATTTAATTTTCTAGTTCCCAACTTAGACTTTTTTTTGCTAATTATTTCAAAGTAAATGTTGTACTATTTTCTCTTAATGACATCAAGGATCTTTTCATATAAATGGGAATTTGAGGTAGAAGTAACTTTGTGTCACTAAATTATGATTTTATAGATAGTAGGATATTCAATTACTGGTCCAAAGATTGGAAATTCCACTAGTAATAATTTGATAATGTATACATTTTCCCATTTGATTGTGAAATTAATATAATCAGGTACTGTCCCTATGCTGTTGAAAACATGGTATTTGAAATATACTTGGTATTCTGTAAATCTTATTTTGACAGGTATAAATGGCTATTTATTCTTTATTTATGTATTCATTTGTTCAATCTATTCAATCAAAACTATTCATCAAAGCTTTATTTCAGCTTTTTTAAAAATTATTTTTAATTATTTTTCAATTAATAATTTAGTCTGAGCTGAGGTACTTCATTTCAAAACACTATAGAGAAGATTGTTGTGTTTTGTTGTAATTCTGCAGTAAGAGTCCTGTTTTGTTTTGTTTTGTTTTATTTTTAGCCAAAACCTGGTAGTAGCTTTTCCTGATTAATAGTATTTCTAACATTGAGTAATATTTCTAGCATCATGTCGAGTTGGAGCTTTATCTTGTTCAAGGGACTTAAAAGTATCTAAAATGATGTCAATTTATTATTTTGCATCTTTTCTCCAGGATGAAAATTCTTGAGTTTCTGAGTTCTACTTTACTTATAATTGTTATAATTTTAATATATATATGTTTTAACTTCATTATATTTCTCTTAAATAGTATTTCACAGAAATAGTTTTTACCAGGCAAATCTGTTTAGTTGTCATGAAGAAGAATGAGGTTCTACCTGTAGTATCTTAAGAATCATATAATTTTCATGAATCCAATATTTGCTCTACCTTTTATTCTTTTCTGTAACAATAGCAAGTTCTCTCTCTCCCCCACATTATCACCAATTATCTTCCTCAACCAGATGCACATACCTGCATTCTTATAGTTTCTAATATACTATTTTTATTTTATTTATTTATTTTTTAAAAAGATTTTATTTATTTATTTGACAGAGAGAGATCACAAGTAGGCAGAAAGGCAGACAGAGAGAGAGGGGGAAGCAGGATCCCCGCTGAGCAGAGAGCCCAATGCGGGGCTCCATCCCAGGACCCTGGGATCATGACCCGAGCTGAAGGCAGAGGCTTTAACCCACTGAGCCATCCAGGTGCCCCTCTAATATACTATTTTTAAATAGAATGCAGGAACTAACATGTATCCCATTATCATCATCCTGTTTGTCATATCTTACTTTGGTCATCCAGCCAATAAAATTTGGATTCAGGAATTCATCTTCTTATATGTCTTTTTAAGCTCAAAAGTTTTTTTAAAAACAAGTTTGCTTTAAAAGAAAATGACTGCTTGATTAAATCATTTTTATATACTACCTAAATCCAACTATGCCTTAAACATGAAAATTATTTCTAAAAGGTCAAAATTATAAGTATCATTTTATGTACTTAAATGACAGGATTAGAACTTTCAAGTTGTGGATGGGTGTCTGATATATTTACAAGTCTCAGAATATAAAAGTGAAATCAGGAAATATTATACCAATAGATAGGATCAGAATCACACTGAACCACAAATGGATAGATCTTCATATTGAATATTCAACCATGGGCCTACAGTATAATGAGAAGGGATTTAATTTCATTACTGACTAGTAACTCTTCCAGTATTCACTAAGTTATGAAGAAGCAAATAGGATAGAAAAAAATTAATGATGATCCAACATTATGTTGACATGTTTATATGTATATTGATATCTATACCTGTCTGTATCATGTATTTTCAAAAGAGTGAGACAGTGAGGGCTACAGACAGAGATGAAAACAGAGAAGGAAAGTTTAAGATTTTGTCTCAATTTTTTTTCTCTTGTAGAGAAAAATTTTTCTCTTACTAATCTTGGTAGCATAGAAACATAGTTTTGGAATGAGAAAACTCTTAGTGTTAATCTCACCTCTGTGTGCAATACCTCCATACCAGTTGCCCAGGCTGTATAACCGTTAAATAACATCTCTGTGACCCTTTTCCTCTTAATTAAGTTGAAAAAGAGGGCTTTGGAGACTAATGCTGTTAGAAGTATACACATATATACTTTGTAAGGTGCCGTCAGTACATTGTCTGAAACACTGTAATATTCTTTCCACTTCTAGTGCTACTCTTTGTCTTTTTCACATCAGACAGTGATAGTCCTTTCTGAATGTTTAGCTACTGTGTTGTTTCCTGAACCAAACTGGATATGACATAATTAATAATTAAATCATTTAATATATTTTAGTCTTAAAATAAGTTAACTTCCTAATCTAAGAAATGGTTACCTCACTGTGAATTACTTGAGACAGGCACCCCACAATCTCAGATGCCTTGGAAATCCCTTGGATATTATCCCTATTTTCTATCTGTCCCCTCCCTTTACTCAACATCAAGTAGAATTGACTCATTGAGTGTGGCTCTTATTTCAATCAATGCTACTAAAGTCTGAATAATATAAAATTTGGCATCATCAAAGCATTCTAAGCCTAAAAATCCTGCATACCATGGGCAAACCCCCAGATCATCATTACTACTATTACTTCCACTGTTGTCTTGCAGCTATCCATTGCGATCATATTAACATTTCATCTTGTTTTAGATATAATAATAAATGAGACCTCTGGGTTTATTAAACTTGAATTAATTACCTTGACTCAACTTCTGGATTCACTTAACACTATAAATGGGTATAGAAGGCTTTCAATAAATGATGACTGTTAGTGGTATTAATTTTCTTTAAATTCTATTACATCTCGAGTGAAATTTGATGATGCTTTGCATTCATACCCTTTCCAAAATTATTTTAGTCTATATCCTGGGTGCTAAGAAGAAGGTGGGAATATAATGAAAAACAAGTCCCTGAATTCTTGGCAGGTGGTATTCTCAAGCATACAAGTCAGTGTGTAATTACTAAGATAAGTATGATGAAGTAAAAGTATGTTGTTCTGTGATAATACATAAAAGAATCAGTCATATAATGAGGATTTGGGAAAGGTTCTCTTGAGAAAGCAACATTTTTAAAAAAATATTTTATTTATTTATTTGACAAAGAGAGATCACAAGTAGGCAGAGAGAGAGGGGAGGGAAGCAGGCTCCCTGCCAAGCAGAGAGCCCGATGTGGGACTCGATCCCAGGACCCTGAGATCATGACCCGGGCCTAAGACAGAGGCTTAACCCACTGAGCCACCCAGCCGCCACGAGAAAGCAACATTTTATTTGGCACCCAAAAGATGAGGAGGAGTTAACTAGACAAAAGTGGGTTGTCCTTTACAAAGAATTCTGTCAGAGAAAAAAATGATGGATAAAGCTGTTGAGGCAAACAAGGTGTCCTATGCATGGTATCAGAAGTAAAGAACAGGGACAAGTGGGTTGGTAGAAACTAGGATTTTCCACAAGATAATGGAAGGATTAGCAGACCATGTTAAGAAGTTGAGGATTTACCTAAAGAGCAATGGGAAGATATTGAATAGGTTTGCACATGGAAGTGGAAACCTGGAATTCACATGTTGAATAGATAATCAATAGGAAAGTGGAGTGTGGTGGAAGAGTAGAAATTCTGGGTGGTGAGTTAGATGTAGACAGTCAGGAAATAGTTAATCTTAGGTTGGACTTAGATGGTGACAAATGGGAGAAATGGCAAAAGTATGTACAGATTTTAGATCATTCTGTATATTTCAAAGAACTAGAAACACATCTTTGGGATGAAGATTACACCTGTGAACATAAAACTGATCTCATGCACAAACGGAGCAACCTGGTGGTTAGCACACATTATGTGTGTTTGTATATGTGTGCATGCAAATATACATATATGCATATATAATATTATGTGTATTATATAATTATGCATACGTGTGTGTGTGTGTGTATTCTGAATTGACCCTATACCTTGAAAATCCCTGGCAATCTTGATAATGATCTCAAAGTCTGCAGAACCTTAAACATGAAAATTTTGCAATGTGTCCAACACAAATAAGAAGATAATACCATCAGTTGATCCAATTAGGCATGCCACACACATGTCAAGTTCTGTCAAGAGCAGAAAAGAGTATCACTTTCTCCCTCACTGCTTAAATAAGCTTAATCTGGAATTTTAAAAGCACAAAGATAAGTTACCTTGACTAGAAACAATAATTGAATTGTTCCTATAAATGATTAAAACAATGGGAAACAAGAGGGAAATGACTGTAGAATTCTGTAAGCATGTTTAGATGAAATGGAAGTTTATTTTTTGTACCCCCCCAACTGACAACATTAGTGCCTCTGAAATATTAATAATTGCTGACATGTAACAATAGTTTGCTCTATGACAGGCCCTGGAGTAATGTCTTTAGATGCATTATCTTAACTTAATGTTCAAAACAATCCAGTGAGGTTATTTCTTAAACCTATTTTTTCAGATGAAGAAAGAAATTAAATAATTTGCCTATGGTTAAAAAATTTATAAATGATAGGATTTAATAATATTAAAAGCCCATATTTTCACACTTATACAATTCTGTTATCTACTATGTGGCTCAGGAGTTCTTGACAACTATCCACATGGAAGTGAGCAATTTCCAACGAGGGGTATGAACTATATATTTGTGGTATTCATTCATTCAACAGAAAATATTTTTACCATGTTATTTTCTGGGAATTTAGCAGCAAGTGTGATAAACACAAAGTTTGCCATGCTACAACTTGCAGACAAGTAGGAAAGACAGAAAATTTAATAAGGATTAATAATAAAATATGATAAAAATTACCAAAACAAAAAGACAGTGTACCCTAGAAATTTATAGCTGATTCAAATATCCTAGTTATTTTAGGAGAAATAAAAAAGAAACATATGTACAGACACTAAATGGATAACTAGGTGTCAAGCAAAGAGGAGGTAGGCAAAAAAGAGTTTGCACAGCCTTTAAGGTGAAAGTGAATAAGTTATGTTTTAGGCAAAAAAGGTGAGTACATTGTGGCTAGGGGGTCAGTGAGAGAAAATATAAAGTTATTCGGTCAGTAAACTAATTCACTGTAAAAGACAATGTAAGTCATATTAAGAACAGACAGTATCCCAGAATAGGGGGAAGCTATGGAAGAGGGAATAATATAATTAGAAACATAAGGCTCAAATGAGTATAGTATGCCCAATGAATGGCTTCAAGGAGCATAGAGACTGGAGCAAGCTACTCAGCTGTGTGGTTGTTATTGACAAAAGTATAGTGATCTGAGCCATGGACTGATAATTAGGCTGGAGATAAAGAGCATTTGAAAGGTATTTAGCAGGAGAGATGAATGGTTTTATGGTGCAGTAAATGTGGGCTAAGGGAAAGATGGGCAGATCTCTGCATTGTGTAAATCACTGGATGGTGGAGCTGTGCACTAGGATGAAAAATGACAAGTATGAAGAAAATTATTACTAATTTATTTTTGGATAAATTTAAAGTAGTGGAAGTATGCCCAATGTCGTATAGCTCCAAAGGGCATTGAACAAATAAGTCTGGTGTTTCTGTCCTACCAGGAATGGGAGATGCTAATGAAACAGGTCACAAATCATGACTGGGACCAGGATTATTCACGTTAACTAGATATCTTAAAATCAAGCAGGGTTGCAGTTTCTGGTTTCCCTTAAAGAAAACAGATGACAAGGAAGTTAGTTTTCTGGAGAAAGTATAGAGCAGGCTTTAATTACAAAGAAGCATGTTACAAAATAGGAAGGGGAAATAATAGCAAATCTGACAGATATCTAGTCTTGTGGATTGATCCGATGTGTGGAGAGAAAAAGAACTATGCTAAAAGGTCAAGTTTGGGAACCCAAGATGGTTTGACCTGAGAGAATGCTTGGTAAACAGTTTAGTAGGAATCTGAATAATGTTTACTTGGTCACTACATTTCAAATTTGGAGGAGAAGCATACTAATCTTTGGATGGGGAACATACTAGTCCTTTGAGTATGAACAGAATTATAAAACATTCCATGTATGTGTTTATATTTTATATTATTAGTGAAGAACTAAGTCTTCACATTGAGAGCTCAGTGAATTTAGATTTGAGAAGGCTAGATATGGCAGAGATGAGGTTTTTATCCAGGAAGTTGCCTTTGTGTGGTTATTGTGTGCTAGTCACATCGATAATATCATTTAATATTTACAGATAAGAAAGTTGATGCCCTAAGAGATCAAGTAACTTGGCCTAAATTATATTGTTCATAAGGTACAGAACCAGTATTTGGGCTTAGGTGGAGAATGGGACCCAATACTGGCAATAGTTAAAGTCTGACTTCTAGGACAAATCAGGAAACAAGATTTGCTTGGAAAGATCCTTCTCTCTCACCCAGGTAAACTTCTCTGAAAATTTACACTGTTTCCTATACCTACATATCTTTCCATATTCAAGAATTCCTCAAAACCTGATATATATGCTACTTATTTTCAAATCATATTTTGAGCCTCATTCTATGGTATTTTGTCAAGGTTTGTCCTTTACATCTTCATCTAGGTTAGGGTATTAACAATAATAGACAGGGAAAAAAAAGTATTCTTCTAGACTAAAAAAAAAAGTAGGAATTCTAACTAAAATAATGAAGACTGATTTTTTTTGGAGATAGTTGTATCTGTCAGAGTTCTAGACAGACCTTATATTTTACTATATGACAGATGAAGATACTGAAGTTCACAGATGCAGTTTATTCTATTTATTTTTATAAATAAAGTGTTCTTTTTATTTATACATATGATAGAAAAATAAGAAAATTTTACCATTTAGAGGCTATATTTGGGGCGTTTCACCTAATAGTCACAATTGCTAACTCTATAAGGTAAGTGTAACTAGAAGGAATTATGTAGCTGCTGAATAAAGATTATATACTTGTTCATGGCTCACCACTTATCAGTGTGCAGTTCTGAATCATGTTCTGTAATCTGAAATTGTATCAGTCATTATGGGGCAAGAGACTGTTTCAAGGAATCTTGCCTCCTACATCTTTCTTCCTTTGTCTTGGTAACTTTGGAAGCTCTGTATTATAGAATGCATACGTACAAGGTGGAGGTAGCCCAGATACCTGAATAAACAGTTGAGAACAGCAAGAGAACATATTCCCATTCTGGAGAAAAAGTGCTGTGCAATAGTGCAATTCAATGTTATACTCTTAAGTGACAGAAATTTGGGGATTCTTTGTTAGGCAGAGTAGTCTGTCCTATCTTGACATAAATGGCAGTTGCATTGCAACTCAACTTGAGATATGTTAGAAAGCCACAGTAAGTGACAGGGCACAGAGGCACACTATGTGCATGTAGACAGGAGAGACAGGAAAATTATAGCTACTTCAAGTAAAAGCCTCATTGTTACAGTTACAACGTGAGGCAGGAAAAATGGTAGATACCACTCATTTAGATTCTTTAAGAACAACTCTTATGTGACTATTTTAATGCAGTAAGTTTATTGGGGAGTGCTCTCAGGATTAGCATTACTGAAGAAGTAAATAAAGTAGGTTTGAACAAAGGGAGATGTTGCACTGCAATGAAGTCTCAGCATGTTTCTGCCATTTTAAGTAGGAAGGACACTCTGAAGCTGGAATAGGTTTTCAGAGATTTTCAGAGATTTCAGAGATTTCAAGAGAATCAGAGCCTGGGGGCCAGGTCTTTATACATTGATAGAGGGTACCCTCAGTAATGGGATGTGACTTTGGTCAAGGCAGCTCATTACAACATAACCCCAGGAGAGAATTAGATGAGATTTCTCAACCCATGGAACTCTATGGCTTCAGGTCCACTGCAAAGCAGAACATGGAATTAAACACAGTAACTGTTAATATGAGGCTTCTCATGTGGGCACTCTGAATAGCAAGGAAAGTTGAGATGTGAAAGTACCTAATAAGTCTGAAATTTTTTGTTTGTGTATATATGTGTTTATTTTTTTAAATATAGACCAAACATTTAGATGTTGTAGTATCTCCTTGAGCTTCTAATGATTTAATATGTTTGAGGACTTTCTTGCCCAATATAGTCAATCATTTGGAAACCATATAGATTAATTCCATCATACAGTTAAACACGAGTTTCTGCATGTGACTTTTTGGTATATTAGAGAAAGTAGGCTCAGTGTGTTTTCCTTAATGAAGCTTTCTCTTCAGTTCCTCATTCTAACTGCTGACACAGATCACTATCCCTCCCTTTTACCATCTCTTTAGAATAATAAATCTCTCTTTCTCTTTGAGAAAAGTATTAATATTTAATTGGAAAACTCTTAAAATGTTAGGAAAATATTAAACCAAGCCCTGAATAATGCCCAGGAGAGTAGGCAGCTTGATTTGTGCAATGAAGTTTAGTTGTTCATTTGCATTTTTTTCTAATAACAGTGACCTACTAAGTGGATCTTTTTCATGTTCCTTTTTAGAAGTAAAGTTCTATTGAGTAAGAAAATAAGTCACAAAAGGGGATGTCAGTTTACATTTCTGCTCCAAAATACTCTTTGAAACAGTGCTTATTTGAACACATTAAATTTGTTCCAAAAGTATTCAGGTCATACATAATTAAATATGTAGCTTTTAGCAATTTTGGTTCTTCCAAGATATGTTATATACTACACAATTTGTACTTTTGAGTGAATATTACTGTTTCATGCTTCCAGATGTCTCTGTAATTTGCTATTCAAAGGTTAATGTGATGCAAGTATTGAAGGTCAAGATTTAGTGGAATTTTAAATGATAAAATGTATGTGTTTCAACACATTCGATTGTGAAATATTTTTGGCAAAAATGTATTCAGATGATGGTTCAAGATTAAGGAGCTTTAAGGACTATTTTAACATATGAAATCTGATGTATTTTATTGATGATTCTGAATTATTTATATTATCTAGGTTATAAGTGAGAGGAAAAGCATAAGTTTGGAGGTCAGTCAATGTGCATGGACAGATTTACTTCACATCCGCACAAAGGATTTTTTGTGCGGATGTGAAGGTTTTTTTGGTGTATATGGTGATTTTTTTAACCTATAAAAATCTTGGAATAGGATATGCAATACCAAAAGAACAACAACAACATCAGCAAACCTCCCTATAACAACAGAAAGACCAATGAGAACAGTTCACACCTAAATAGTGCATACTATGTTCAGGCAATGTTTACAGTATGCTCACATGCTTGTATCTCTTTCCTCCTTGCAAAACAATAACTGATTTTCATTTTATCCTCATTTCACACATGAAAAATCTCAGGCACAGACAGTGTCCATAAGTTTCCTGAGGTTGTATGCCTTATAGAAGGCATCATAGGGTTTTTAAGCTAGGCACATTGGTTTTAAAACTTGGTGTCATCAAAAATGTGATATACTACCTCTTAAAATATGGATTTATGTATTGTATATGCATAAATTTTATTTATCACAAAGAATGATCTTCAGTTTAGGACATCTGACTAATTTATGGCCCCCGCCTCCCAAACACAGCATAGCAGCCTCATTCTTTTATGACCTTTCTTCTCTTACACAATTGTGATAGTCACTAGAAGCCCAAAAGAATCATAGAAAGCAGGTTGGGTATTAGAGATGAATTGGCATGATGCGACATATTTCTGGCATGTAATTCCACATGATACTAGTAATTTGCTATTTTAATTTTTATGGTTTGAAGATAAGGAAACAATTTTTAAAAGTACTTCCAAAAATGAACAGAGCCTTGATTTATGACATCACAATAAATATAACTTTCTTGAGGTGCTGTCACTCTCAAGATCTTTATTTCCTAATTTTGGATATCACAAATTTGCACTGATATTTAACAAGAGAAGGGAAGAACACTCAGCAACAGAAGACTTAGCAAGAGAAGAAGATAATGTAAGGATGGGCCAAGTTCTGATATATGGATTACATTTATCTCTTTGCCACTGCGAAATTACAGAACCTATACAAATGAAAACTCCCATGAAATCAAGTGGCATGAAGCAAAGCCACCAATCATATCTTAAAAAAACAAACAAACAAAGAAAAAAACAGATGAACCAGCACATGTGCACACACACACACACAATGTGTTTTTTTTTTATAAAGTAGAAGAAGATACTATTGAATGAACCAATGATGAGATATAAAGAATCCATATGCTTTCAACATCATTGGGAACAATATTGTTTCATTTCTGAAAGCTAAAACCATCACAATCAAACATAATCAAAAGACATTTCACCCCGGGGAGAATAGGGATTTATCACAATAGAGTTCAGAGGAAATTCACAATATCCAGTAAAGGCAACCCCTATCTCGCTAGCTCTTAACTTTCAACCACTGTTTGAGAATCAAATTGATTAGAGATCAGGGTGGCCTGTGATATGGAACTCATGACCACCAGCATGAGATCACGTGTTGAAGAAATGTGTATCAGTACCAAAGTATTAGGGTTCACTGGACCTAAGTTATTCAAAACAATCTATTCTCTCTGTAGTGGATGCTTATGTAATGTTTCAGATGTGTTAGATGTGTATCTTCTTACTTTAGAGGACTTCATCTTTCACCATTTGATCTATGATACTAATTATTTGGATTCTTTTTATTTCTCTTTTAAAATGATTTTTTAGGGGCACTTGAGTAGCTCAGTCAGTTAAACATCTGTCTTAGTTCAGGTCAAGATCCCGGGGTTCTGGGATCGAGCTCTGCATTAGGCTCCCTGCTCAGTGGGGAGTCTGCTTCTCCCTCTCCCTCTGCCTGCTGCTCTCCCTGCTTTCACTCTCTCTTTCCCTGTCAACTAAATGGTAAATAAAATATTTTCAAATAAAATGATTTTTTAAATAATGCTATACCCATTGTAATACTAATTGAAACAACATTCTAAGTCATAATTCAGTAAATGTTTAATCAAAGGTTTGAAGGTTGCTTGTATTAGAACATACCTGAATTGTTACAGCTTCTCCTTATCCTCACCTCAAGTAATTGTCTTTCCTCTCATAGCCAGGTAGCTCTAGAATGGGGATAACAGCCAGGAACAGGCTTCTGGAAACAAGTTGATATATATTTACATACATAGGGAGAGAATGAGGAGTCTATCTGGGAAAGTTGGAAAAAAGTTGTGAGGTGAGAACATATACAGCGCACAAACTTTTTAGGGAGACATATGGTAATTCTACATGGGCAGGAAAAGATGAGGGTTTGACTAGGTGGTGGAAAAAAGATAAAGGACACCTGTCTTGGTCCATAAATTGGACTTGCAGAAATACATCAACAGAAAGGGTTTCAAGGACATGTTTTTGTCTCATAAATGGAATTCCCTATTTATATTTTCTGAAGAGTCACATTAAATATTCAAATTATTATTTCACTCTTCCATAATGGTCAAGGAATGTGCTTATTCGGATGTATCACCTTAAGTCTCTGGAGCAGCAAGATGATCATGACCAGATGTTTACCTGGCTTATTTTTGAGCACTGGGGTCTTGGGGAGGATAGTCAGCTAGAATGCATTACTCTTAGATTTATATCTATTTCAATATTTTTGTACCTGTGCTCCTAAAAAGTGTTCCAGAGGTTGTTTTTATATTAACGAATGTTATTTTGGTGGGAAGGTAAAGGTACAAAAGAAAGGAAGGAAGGAAAGGAAAGAGGGAGGGAGGAGGGAAGAAAGGAAGGGATGAATACAGGCAGTCTTTTAACAACTTTCCTTGATGCAAAATCTTTTCATATGTTCTTCAACATTACAGATCTGTAAGAAAAAAAAAATACGCCGCATTTCTCAAAGATAATTAATAATTATCACGGCACTCTGTGTGTGTGTGTGTGTGTGTGTGTGTATGTACGTGTGCATGTATGTGTGAGAGAAGTGTCAAACATGGCACTAGTGTGTGAGACATATTTGAGAAATTGAGTTTAACCATTGTTTAACTCAGGGTGTCCTAAATCAGCAAGCACTCTTTTGTGTATGTGTGTGTGTGTGTGTGTGTGTGTCTGTGTGTCTGTGTGTCTGTGTTGTTTCTTTGTTTTGAGGAAGACTGAATTCACATCTCAGCTACAAACTATATTTGGTTAACAAAACAATAAGCTTGAAAAGAGGAGAAGAATGACTGCAGGTAATTTATCATACAGTTTTGGTACCAGCTCAACAACTAGCAAGGTAATGTTGTGAAACCCTTAGCAAGTGTGGCTAACTGAAGTTGTTCTCTCATTGCCTGGATTATCTTCTTTAGTCCTTGGAGTCTAAAATAGGCACAGATCTCCTGTGTGTTTCAAAGCCAATCTCCAAAGGAAATGAACGTTTCATACATTTTTTTTTCTTTTTCTTTTTTTTTAAATTATTTTTAACATATAATGTATTATTTGTTTCAGGGGTACAGGTGTGTGATTCGTCAGTCTTATATAATACACAGTGCTCACCACAACACATACCCTCTCCAGTGTCCATCACTCAGCCATCCCATTCCCCCAGCCACGTCCCCTCCAGCAATCCCCAGTTTGTTTCCTGAGATTAAGAGTCTCTTATTGTTTGTCTCCCTTTCTGGTGTCATCTGGTTTCAGTTTTTTTTTCTCTTCCCCTATGATTCTTGGCCTTGTTTCTTAAATTCCATGTATCTATGAAATCATATGATAATTGTCCTCTGATTGACTTATTTCACTTAGCATAATACCCTCTAGTTCCAACCATGTTTTTGCAAATGACAAGATTTCATTTTTTGATGGCTGCATAGTATTCCATTTAATATATACACCACATCTTATTTATCCATTCATCTATTGATGGACATCTGGCCTCTTTCCATAGTTTGGCTATTGTGGACATTGCTGCTATAAACATTTGGGTGCAGTTGCCTCTTCAGATCATTGTATTTGTATCTTTGGGGTAAATACCCAGTAATGCAATTGCCAGATCATAGGGTAGCTCTATTTTCAACTTTTTGAGGAACCTCCACACTGGTTTCTAGAGTGGCTACACCAGCTTGGATTCCCACTAACAGTGTAGGAAGATTCTCCTTTCTCCGCATTCTCTCCAATATCTGTTGTTTCTTGACTTGTTAATTTTAGTCATTCTGACTGATGTAAGGTAGTATCTCAGTGTAGTATTGATTTGTACTTCCCTGATGCCGAGGGATGTTGAACACTTTTTCATATGTCTGTTGGCCATGTGGATGTCTTCTTTGCAGAAATGTCTGTGGATGTATTCTGCCCATTTCTCGATTGGATTATTTGTTCTTTGGATGTTGAGTTTGCTAAATTCTTTATAGATTTTGGGTACTAACCCTTTATCTGATATGTCATTTTCAAATATCTTCTCCCATTCTGTTGGTTGTCTTTTGGTTTTGTTGAGTATTTCCTTTGCTGTCCATAGCCTTTTATCTTTTCCTTCTTTATCCACCTGAATGTTTTTATGTTCCTGTATAGTAAAGTGTCAGTCTTTCCCCTCATTTCTGAATTTTAGACCTTAAAAGCAAATGTTGTGTCTACTACAGCTGACCCTTGGACCATGTAGGTTTCAACTGCACAGGCACACTTACACTCAGGTTTTTTTTTTTCTTGATAACTACAGTATAGTAAAATGCAATAAATATATTTTTACTTCGTTATTACTTCCTTCATAAAATTCACTCTAGCTTACTGTACTGTAAAAATACAGTATATAATACATATGGCATACAAAGTATAGGTTAATCAACTGTTTATGTTATTGATAAGATTTTGGTCAACAGTAAGCTATTAGTAGTTAACATTTTGGATAGTAAAAAATTGTATGTGATTTTATATTATGCATGAGTTCACACCCCTAACTCCTAGCTTATTCAAGGGTCAACTGTATTTCATTAGCTTTGGTTGCTTTTGTGTGAATTTACAAAGATCTTTGCAATGGTATCACATCTAGTGAAAACTGAGCCTTTGTTCTACTCTTTTTTTTTTTTTTTTTTTCCAACTAGGAACATCTCTCCCTTTCCCTCTTTTATAAAATGTAGACTGCTGTTCTCATCTCATTGCTATGGGAGAGTTTTGTTCTAGATCTCCCCATTTGAAAGGCTGGCATCCTGTTCTAGATTTTTGTCAAAAGATAAGATCAGTTTCCTAGCAAGAGTACAATTTGATAGAGTTTCCCTCATTGCATAATTATGGGCTGCATTCCATTATACAGGGTCTCCTTTCAGTTAATTCAGGCATTTCTTAAAAGAACATGAAGCTATGTGTTGACTCATTAAATTAAATATCTGCAGTTAAGTTAGATAGTTATCAAATTTGGAGACTCCATATTTAAATGGTTTCTAAATTGATTGTGGGTAGAAAGGGTTGTGGTTGCAAAGGCCACATAAAATGCAATATAAATCTTTTGCATGCTTAAAAGAAAATGTGAATGTGATAAAAATAAAAGTTATAATAATTCAGACAGCAAAGATTTATCAGTCCCAAAAAAGTACTCTGCTTTTCACTTTCTCTCTCTCTCAAACCATAAGAATTCTTATTATGAAAATTATTGTCTTACTCACTTTTAATTTACTCTTATTGTAAAGAGAATTTGGTTTTCAGAAATTTGAAATGACAAGGGAAGCCACAACTATACTTTTGAGCAGAGTTAAATAAGAACACAAAAGGTCTACTCTCAAAGAAAATTTATCATCACTATAAACTCCTTGAATGGATGACTATGTCAATGAATGGATCCCTTTGAGGAAAATTTATGTAGTAGTACGTTTTAAGGAAATTTAAGTAAGCCTAAATACAGACTGAACTGAAGACAAGAGATTTAAGACTCATAGAACCCAACAAGAAAAGGTAGAACTAAGTGAAGGAGTTGAAGAATAATTTTGAGAACTTCAATTTGCATGTGAAAATTCCACCTCTGATGTTGCCAGTTAAGCTTCTATAGAACCAATATAATACTTAAACAACTATAAACTGAACAAAAATACCAAGACAACTGGAAGTACTTGAGAACAAAACAATACTGGCACATTTTAGAGGGCACTCAACACTTGGAATAGGAAGTGATTGGAGGAAGTTTCCTTTTTAAAATGAGATTTAGCCTGAGGGCAGACTGAAATTAGTTCCGCATGGAGAGGCTGACAGAAAATCAACTATCTGTCTGGCCTGAAATACCAGAGAACACAAGTTTGAGCCAGTCATAACAGCTGAAACTGGGAGAAGGGAATCATTGAAAGGAGCAAGTCAGAGATGAGGGAACAAATTTTGTGAATAAACCACTCCTACCAAGTATCTCTGGTTGATCTCTAAAGCCTGAATAGTGAGGGCGATTCCAAGTAGCACAGCTAAAGATTAAGGAACTGACCTAATATTTGAAGTGACATCCAAGGGGGTTTGCAGTTCTAATTCTACCAGATAAATTACCTCTTAAATAAGTAAAGCAAATACCTGCAACATTCTTTGGAGAAATATAATAGGATCCAGGGTCTCCACAATATAACATTCACAAATACAAACCCTACACTGATAAAATTTTGGCCAAGTGATTTTTGAAGCAAAAATTATCTCCAAATTAATCAAACACCTAAATTTAAGAGCTAAAACTTTAAGTCCTTTATAAGAAAACATAAGTATATGTCTTTGTGGTGTGTATGTAATGATTTTTTAGATAGTACATCAAAAGTGCAAGCAACAAAAGAAGAAAATAGATAATTTGAACTTCACCAATTAAAAACTTGGATGCCTCAAAACACACTATTAAAAATGTGAAAAGACTGGGGCACCTGGGTGGCTCAATGGGTTAAAGCCTCTGCCTTTGGCTCAGGTCATGATCCCAGGGTCCTGGGATCCAGCCCCCAATCACATTGGGCTCTCTGCTCATTGGGGAGCCTGCTTCCTCCTCTCTCACTGCCAGCCTCTCTGCCTACTTGTGATCTCTGTCAAACAAATAAATAAAATCTTTAAAAAAAATGTGAAAAGACAACCCACCTTTGTAAAGCTAAACATGGTCTTAGCATGTGATTCATACTTTTAGGTATTTATCCAAATGAGTTGAAGCTTATGTGCATGCAAAAACTTGAACATGAGTACTTATAGAAACTTTATTCATAATTGCCAAAATTTGGAAGTAACCAAGATTCTTCAGTAGGTGAACAGATTTAAAACAAAAAACAAATTGTGGTATATCTGTATAACGGGCTATTATTCATAGATAAAAAGAAATGAGCTATTTAACCATGAAAAAATATGAAGGAAATTTAATGCATATGGCTGAGTAAAAGAGTACAGACTGAAAAGGCTACATGCTATGTAATTCTAACTATATGACATTCTGAGAACAAACAACAACAAAGTTATGGAAACAGAAAAAAATAGCAGTTGCCAGTCGATCAGAGGTGGAGAAAAGAGGATAAACAGGTGGAGGAGAAGGGATGTTTAAATCAGTTATACTATCACATATGACACTATAATAGTGGATATTTGGTATTATGCATTTGTTAAAACCCATAGAATTGCACAATACAAAGTGAACCCTAAGGAAAACTATGTACCATCGGTAACAATGATGCTTCAATATTGGTTCATCAATTGTAATAAATGAACTGCACTAATACTAGACATTAGTAGGGAAAATCTGTTTATTGGCAAAAGGAGCATATGAGAACTCTTTGTACTTCCTGCTTACTTTTTCTCTCAACCTAAAATTGCTCTAAAAAAGAAATAATTTTTAAAGTAAGTGAATAGAAACAGGTATGTCATTCTAACACTAAAAAGAAAAATGAAAGACAACCTATCAAATTAGGGAAAATACTTTCAAATTGCAGATAGAGTAATTTTATTCAGAATTTATAAATAATGCTTACTCACTTAACACTAAAGGGATAAATGACTCAAGAATGGGAAAAATATCTGAATAAACATTTTTCTATTTTTTTTTAAATTTTATTTATTGATTTGACAGACAGAGATCCCAAGTAGGCAGAGAGGCAGGCAGAGAGAGAGAGAGGGAAGCAGGCTCCCCGCTGAGCAGAGAGCCTGATGCGAGGACCCTGGGATCATGACCTGAGCCAAGGGCAGAGGCTTTAACCCACTGAGTCACCCAGACGCCCCATAAACCTTTTTCTGAAGTAGATATATCAGTAGAAAACAACCACATGAAAAAATATTCAATATCATTAGACATTAGGAAAATGTAAATCAAACCACAATGAGACAGTACTCTATTTCCACAAATCCACTTGGATGGGATGGTTATAATTTAAAAAATGATGGACAGTAATAAGTTTTACTGAGGATGTGGAAAAATTGAAACCCTCAGAAATGTCTGGAGAAAAAGTAAATACATCCACTTTGGAAAATTAGTGATTTTTCAAAAGTTAAACAAGTTAAACATACAGTTACAATATGACCTGGAATATCCACTCCTGGGTATATTTCCAACAGAATTAAAAAAAAAAGAAAACAGATCCACACAAAAACTTGTACATGGATGTTCACAGGAACATTATTCATAATATCCCAAAGTTAGAAACAACCCAAAATGATCAGTAGGCAAATAAAATATGATTTACCCAATATTGGAATACCATTCAACTATAAAAAGGAAAAAATATGGATGCATGCTATAATATGTATAAACCTTGAAAATAGTATGTGAAGTAGAAGAAGCACAAAAGACTACATAGTATAGGATTCCACTCTTATGAAATGCCCACAATAGGCAAACTTGTAAAGCCAGAAATTAGATTAGTGGTTGCTAATGATATGAAGGAATTAAAAATGGGGAGTGACTGCTAATTCCTACAGTGACTGCTAATTCTTTTTAGGACATTGAAAATATTCTGAAATTAAATAGTGCTGACGATTTAAAACAACTTTAAAAAAAAAACATTGTTTTACTCTTAAAAAAGAATGAAGTATATATATGGTATGCCTTATAACTCAATTAAAAATGAAAACACAAGCTAATTTAACATTCAAAAGATTCAATCATATTCATTACAATGATAGAATAAAGGGAGAAAAGCATATGATTGTTTCAATAGATACAGAAAAATCATTTTAAAAAACATTCATTTAAGATAAAACTAATAAGTGATCAAAGAAAATCTGGGCAATTATGGAGTTGAAGAAAACACTCTCAATTTTATAAGGAACATCTACAGTAATACAGGAATACATCATATTTAATGATGAAATAAAAAATGCCTTTCTGACAAAATTAGGAAAAACACTGTGTGCCCACTATTCTACTTCTGTTAAGCATTTAGAATATGATGGCCTTAGTGATGGAAATAAAGCATGAGATTGAATTGAATGAAATAAAGGTGTAAAAAGAAAATGTAAACTGTTTCTATTTGCTTTTGACATGATTGTTTAACAGAATTGTTAAAACATTGACAAAAATATTAGAATTCACAATTAAATTTAGCAAAATTTTGTTACAGTTTAATGTATATAATTAATACATGTTGTATTCTTTCAGAAATCAGAAAATAAGCTCAAAAATAAGCATTTCTACTTAAAGTATTTTAAATTTAGGAATAAATTGAAGGCACATATGAAGCTTTCTAGATTACTCAGAAGGAAGAAAGGAAGGAAGGAAGGGATGGAGGGAAGAAGGGAAAGAAAAAAACAAGGCTAAGTGAAAATAAGAAAAACAGTGAATGAAGAGATATTATACCATGGTAATGGATTGGGAAACACAATATTGCTAACATGTCACTTCTTTCAAATTGATGTTTAGATTCAATGACATTCTCATTATGATCCCACAGGCTTTTTAAGAATCCCATTTTTTGTATAAATTTACAAACTTAAAGAGGAGGAACAAAGTTAGAGAAATTGAATTACATGATTTTAAGATTTAATATAAGGCAAATTTAATCTGAGAACTCTGTTAGCATAAGAATCAATAAATAGTGAAAGCATAATGAAAAAATACTCTAGATATAGTCCCAAACTTATACTGTTATTTGAATTTTCACTAAGGATTCCAAAGTAATCCAATGAGTTAAATATAGATCCTTTCTGGGGTGCCTGGGTGGCTCAGTGGGTTAAAGCCTCTGCCTTGGGCTTAGGTCATGATCCCAGGGCCCTGGGATCAAGCCCTGAATCGGGCTCTCTGCTCGGCAGGGAGCCTGCTTCCTCCCTTCTCTCTGCCTACTTGTGATCTCTGGCTGTCAAATAAATAAATAAAATCTTAAAAAAAATATATATATATATATAGATAGATAGATAGATCCTTTCTCTAAGTGGTGCTGAATCAAGTAGATGTTCATATGGGGAAAAAACAAAAGGAAGGAAGGAAGGATGGACAAACTTTGACCTCACCCTCACTTTATGCAGAAACTTAATTTGAAATAGATAACAGATCTCAACATAATAACTAAAGCCATAAAGCTTTATTTATTTATTTTTTAATTTTTTTAAAGATTATATTCATTTATTTGACAGAGAGATAAAGAGTACAAGTAGGCAGAGCAGCAGGCAGAGGGAGAGGGAGAAGCAGACTCCCTGCTGAGCAGGGAGCCTGATGCAGGGCTCTATCCCAGGACCCTGGGATCATGACCTGAGGTGAAGGCAGCTGCTTAACTGACTGAGCCACCCAGGCACCCCAGCCATAAAGCTTTTGAAGAAAATATGGGAGTGCATGTCCATGGATTCTGGTAGTCAAAAGTTTCTTCCAAAGGACACAAAAACTAATTACCATAAAGAAAAAAAAAAAAGGATAAGCCAGGTTTCATCCTAAAGTAAATATATGCTCCTTAAAATATAACATGAAGAAAATTAATAGATAAGTCACAGGTAAGAAATATTAACAATTTATAATTTCAGAAAGGGAAAAAAGACTGGTATCCAAACAATATAAAGAACTCGAATTTGGTAATAAAAAGACAGCTGAATAAGAAACTGAGCAAAGATTTGAACAATCGCAGTAAAAAAGAAGATATATAAATGGCTAATTGCACACTCGCAAATACTTAGTAGCATTACTTATCAGTAAGTGCAAATTAACATCATAATAAGATAGAACTATACATCTACTAAAGGAGCTAACATTAAAATGACTGTTCACTACCATGAATTACCAGGAATGTGGTATGGCTAAAACTCTCATACATTGTTGGTGGGAATATACAATTGCACACTACTTTGGAAGATTGCCTGGAAATTTCTCAATATTAAACATACACCTCATTAAGCAAAAGCAATTCTAAGGCATTCACCGAAGAGAAATTAAAACATTGATTTACAAAAAGAGTTATACAAAAACGTCTGTAACAGTTTTATCCATTCTAGGCCCAAGTAAAATACAACCCAGGTATCCATCAACAACACATTTTTTTAAAAACAGTGATTTAGTCATACAATGAAATACTGTCATTGATCAAGAGGAACACATCATTAATATACAAAACTGCATAAATGAATCTTAAAACATTATATGAACCAAAAATAGACTTACACAGAGAGTATATAAAGCGTGACTCTATATGAAGTTCTTTGTTAAACAGAAATAAATCTATGATGGAAAAAACATCAGAATGTTGGCTATTACTGGAGGGATTGAGAGAATTTTTTTTTTTTGAGTGACAGTAATGTTCTATAATCTGCTTCATGTGTACACACTTGTCAAGGTCAGCAAATATTCACCTAAATTTTTCAATTTTGTAAAGTTTATCTCAAAAGAAAAAAATACTGTAAATAAATATCATACCGTCAATAATATGAATACTGAAATATTTAACGGCATTATTATAATCATTTACTCTAAAATGCATATAAAAAGTAAAGAAAAAAGGTAATTTGATAAAGTAATCTATATTGGTAGATATGTGTTAGTAGAAGTACAGTAAAATGGTAATCATAGAATTTAGCTGATGGGTTACCTGTAAAATAATTTCAACCTTTTTGTATGTTTGAAAATTTCCATTATATATATATTTATATACATATATATATTTATGTATATGTATATATATGTTTATATATATTACATACATATTTAATCTGTGTGTGGGGGGTTAATGGTACAAATTTCTCTTAAAATTATTTCAACAGGAATGATTTATGTATTCATTTATGATAGCCTTTTAAAATGCCTTTTTTCTTAGGAGAATATTTAAAATTTTGTGCTAATTTCCATTGTTTTTTCTTATTGGAAACCAACTTTATTGGACTGTGCACATAAACCCAGGACAGGCAGAGAGAGGGGGAAGCAGGCTCCCTGCTTTTAATTTGGCAGGGAACAACCTACTCTGTTTTCTAAACCATGAAACCAAATCCATTAAGTATCCTAAAAAAATATAAATCCAACTTTGCATGATGCTATTTGGATGAAACACCTCTAATAACCAAAACAGTATCAGGAAGGTACAGAACCTTAGCAATCAAAAAGACAATACAAAAAGAAAAAAAAAAGACAATACAAATAGAAATTACCATTGGTAATAATTAAATTCAGATTTACTTGTTAAGTTGAATTAAGGTTTGGATAGAGACTCCTCTGTCTTTTCCTTTTTTCTTTCCCCACTGTAGCTTCCAAAGTACTCACCATAATTATTGAGGACTCTATACAGCACATATGGAAATTAAAGACCTAGGTTTATTTCCTTGTATTTTAAACAGAATATCAAGGCTCAGAGAGCTAAAGTGACTTACCAAGTTTATTAAATATAGTTTTCTAATTGCCAGTTGAACTTTCAATTAAAATAATAATTCAGGCTAATATGGTAACATAAAAACATTTGCTTATGTGATTAAATTTTCACTTATTTCTTGCAATTATTGATAGACTAGCAAATGTACATTAGCTTTTTTCCTTTGTTTCCCAAATAACTCATTAATTTTGAATAAATTAATGTAGAATTTATTAAACCAAATGAAAACAAAAATATCTCCTTTCCAGTGTTGTACCTGTAAAACACAGTCTCGATGAATGTGCTTAGATGATGTGCTAATTCACCAGTGTGGTTTTTAATAATAATATTTTCAAAGACATTATTTCTTAATGTCTAACTTTGGTCTTTGTATGTATTATTTGCTTTAGGGTTATTACTATAAAAAAGGAATGATCTCAAACATATCTATCGAAGGTGCACTCAACTATTTTTTAAATAAGAATTGCATATATTTAAGATGTACAACATAGTGATTTGATATTCATATACACAGTGAACTGATTACAGTGAAGCTAATTAACATACCATTTCCTTACATCATTACCATCTTTGTGTGTAATGAGTGAAAGCACCTGAAATCTAGTCTCTTAGCACTTTTCTGCTATTCAGTACAGAATTATCAATTGCAGCCATCATGCTGCACACTATGTCTTTAGGCTTATCCTATTGACTGCATCTTTGTGCCCTTTGACCAACATCTCCACATTCCCTCACCTCCCAGCCTCTCCCAACCACCATTCTAATTCCTGTTTTTATGTATTTGACTTTTTTTTACATTACACATATAAGTAAGTAAGATAATGCATGATTTTTTTCTTTTGGTATCTGACTTATTTTACTTAAGATAATCCACGTTAATTCATGTTGTTACAATTGGCAAAATCTCCTTTATTGAGTCTAAATATACATATATATATAAATACACATATATAAATATACATATATATAATAGTTTCTTAATCTATTCATCCAGTGATAGGTTGTTGCCATATCTTAACTATTGTGAATATTGCTGCAATAAACTTTGGAGTGCAGATGACCTCTTTGGAATACTGATTGCATTTCCCTAGGGTTTACAATTCCTGGATTATATGTTAACTTTATATTTAGTTTTTGAGCAAACTCCCTACTATAATGGTAGGTAATGGTACCGATTTGCATTCACCAATTTATATCCAGTGTATTAGGGTTCTCTTTTCTCCATGTCTTTGCCAAAACCTATTTCATTTGTTCATTAATTCATTCAGTCATTTATATTTTTTGATGATGATGATGATGATGATGATGATGATAGCCATCCTAACAGGTGTGAGACAATACCATATTTTAGTTTGGATTTGTTTTCCTCTGTTCATTAGTGATGTTGAGTATCTTTGCATATATCTGTTGTTCATTTGTATGTCATTTTTGGAATTATGTGTGTCCAGGCCCTTTGCCCATATTATAATCAGGTTGGTTGGTTGTTTTCTACTGAGTTCTATGAGTTCTTTGTATATTTTGGATATTAAACTTTTATCAGATATAAGGCTTACAAATATTTTCTCCCAATTTATAGATTACTTTTTCATATTGTTGATGGTTTCCTTTACTGTGGAGAAGATTTTAGTTTGATATAGTCTCACTTGTTTATTTCTGGTTTTGTTGCCTGAGCTTTCAGTGTCCCATCCAAAGAAATCATTGCCAAGGCCAATGTGAACAAGCTTCCTCCCTATGTTTTCTTCTGGGAGTTTTATGGCTTCAGATCTTACCGTTAATTCTTTAATCCATTTTGATTTGATATGGTGTAAAATACGGGGCTCACTCAACTTGTTTTTCCTCAAATTATGAATGACTGCTAATATTTAAAAGTGCTAGCCTTTATTGAACTATTTGAATTTTAACCATTACCACTATTTAATTTGCACAAACACTTGAAACTTCAGCTATCAAATGAAGACATAGGAACATAGGGTTAATTTACAAACCCTGAAAACACACTATATAAGTAAAAACCCATTTCTTCCTAAATGGACAAATTATCTGCCTTTGTCCTTCTGAATTAGGGAGAATGTTGGCAAATATACATAATGAGGCATTTTTTGGTTCTTCTGTTCTCTTACTATAATTATTTGAGCTTCGTCTTTGAAATGTGAAAGGATTGAACATAAATCATTTTTATCAGTCTCTAAATTTCTTTCTCTTTTTTTGTGCTTAGAAAAACACAAATCCTTGCTATTCCTGTACAGTCACCATGTATTTTAAGAAAGTGTCCAAGAGTGTAACTTTAAAAATACAGAGCTCTATGTGGTTTTAAACAAGTGCTTTTGAATTTCAACATATATCCCAGACATCAGGAGGGTTTGTTAAAACACAGATTCCTGGGTGTCACTCCCAGAACTTCTGATTCATAGGTTTGGAGTAGAAGCCGAAGATTACATTTGTAACAAGTTCCCAGGGGATGTTAATGACTAGGGCCTGCAGTTTAAGAACTATTGCTTCCATGAGTCTCTCTCTTAAGTCACATCAAGACATTATATTTTCTTGAACAGAATTTAAAAAGATTATCCAAGTTGAAGATTATAGAAAACTCTTTCTTCTGTGTTGACTTACACTAACATAAACATTAGAGCACAGTGTTTACAATATAGGAATTAAAAAGACAGGTTGTTTCCATATCTTAACTATTGTGAATAATACTGCAGCTATGAATATTTATTTGGTAGTGCATTTATACATATTTTATTTGATATTTGAATTCATACACATTTTGTAACACTGTGATCTAACAATTTCCATGGAAATTTTTTCCTAATTTTTAAAACACGATTTTAAAGAATCTACATGTGGTTTTTTTCCCTTCTTCCTTCCTTCTTTCCTCTGTCTTCTTTCCTTATCCTGCCTTTTTCTGTTTCTCTCTTCTTTATTCCTTCCTTGCCACAAAATACTTAAATGTTTTTCAAATAAAACTGAATCTGATTTTCAGTATAGTACAGGAATGTAGCTTTTGGTGGCTAGGGAGTGGCTATCATAACAATGTGCATTCATGCCCTCACTTGGGAAATTTAACATTTTAACAATACATATCAATAGGAAAAGTAGTAAGGAAGTAAATCAGATCTATACGTAATAGAAACATGTCACACTTCTTTTGCCCAGCAATGGCGAAAACATCATGAACTGCTTCAGAGTAGATTTTTTAAAGTGTAATCTTATCTAAAGCCTTCCTTGTCATTTTACTCTGCTTATAACTTGATGGTAGGACAGCAGACATGTGAGAAGGTGAGAAAAATAGAGATGTAGCTCTCCCATTCACTTCAACTCTACACTGTCAATACTTTGAGTTTACTTCCTTTGGAGCTGTGAGAGGAGGGGCTTGTGAAGTTTGGCAATCAGTTTAGTTTTTGTTTGTTACCTTATTGTGAAAGTTTTCAAGAAATCATTTATAGCTTAAGTCTTTGTTTTCCTTTCCCTTTAGGAAAGGCCTGGAATAATATTCTTTTAAAAATCTTGATATTGCTTTACAATATGACACACTTTCTTATGACTCCAAATGTTGCTTTTATCATCTGTCAAAATGGTAAGGAATAGATTAAATAATCTACCAATGCCTTGCATAAAAGGTTTTGTGATACCTTCATCCTCTAGTGTGATGATGGTGTAAATAAGATAGTGGGAGCCCATTTAATAAATATCTTGAAGACTCCACTGAACATATCTGCATATATTTCTTCCAGTTATGTGTGTGCTTCCTTCACATGTGTGCTTGTTTGGCAGTTCCTTGATTTTATGATGGCTAACAAATAAATGCTTGTGATTTTTTCCCCTCAAAAGTGATGTACTTTTGTACTGTTTCCCCTAAACATCATAGATAGAAGTCTTATGGCTCCTGAAAAGTGCTTGAAGTAATGGGGAATACAACTTTTGAATTCTGACACAGTATGTTCTCATTTGGCAGAGATCCTGCATTCTTGGTTCTCCTTAATTCAATCCAGCCATGGCTCTACTGCTTTTAATTCAACGATGTTTTTATGTTCTCTGTTGAAAATCCACAACTAAAAAAACATGCACATACTGGAACTAAGATAATGTGGTATGTGCAAACAATTCACAAATGTGACCGTTGGTATTTAGTTAGGATTATTTTATAGATGTTCCTGATATTTATTAGAATATATTCTTATTAGCATTTGGTTGTTGCATGTTGAGGCCCTGATTTATTTTGCTTATTGTTCTCTGCTATTTAAAAATAAGAGTCACTTTCTTCTGCTTCCAACTTTACAAATCCCTGATGAGGTCAGTGCTTTCTAAAGTAGAAGGCAATTTTATCCACTTTAAATGAACAATTAGCATAAATTCATCTTTCTTGCATAGGATGAATTCTCCATTTAGAGCACCATGGTTTATTTTAACATCTTCTATACACTTCAATAGCTTGAAGAATTCTGCATGCTATTATCCCAAAATGATTCTTGGCTTTCAAATTGCTGATCTTAATAAGATGGGCTTTCTTCATCTCCTGTATTACCATATCATACCTAATGAAATCAGGTTCAACCAATCAAATTCCTGGATGACTGACCTTTATTAACTAGTAATTCAGAAACATGATTTCAGAAGGTTCTATATTATAATAATTAAAAAAAAAGTAAAATTGCTTCTCATTGGCCAAGGAAGAAAAGTTCTCTTGAGGCCAGGCAAAATTAAGCCTCAGAATATGATAGAATGATAGAGAAACAATGTGTACTCTTCCAGAAGATGAAATTAGTTCAGCTACTGTAATTATGTGGCTTTATGTCTATTGTATCTACTTTATTATCCTTGGGCAATGCTGATGTGTGCTTGATAAATATGATGTAATACCTGTTTTATTGACTTTAAGTCTTTTGTAAGGAAATGTGTTTTTCTCTAATGGTCTTTCTTTCAAGAAACAATATACCATGCAATCATTCTTCCCTTAAGCATTTTAGACTTTATAATGTACAAGTCACTATGTGAGAATATAGAGAATGCATCCATGCCTTTTATTAGTCACCTCTTTGTGAGGGATGTATCTTGGCACTGTAGGTACAGAGACCAGACACTAGGTTTATGCTCTCAAGGATATGCATTCTAGGATGAGAAATAAATTGCCATATTGTGCTTTAAATGGTAATACAGAAGTAATCATTGTTTGCAATGGGGACTAATTCTTAATCTCAGTGTGCTTTCCTCTCTTCTTATTCTCAGTTCTTACAACACTGTTGAATACCTTGTTCTTTATTCCCATTCACATTCTTTTTTAAAAAATTTTTATTTATTTATTTGACAGAGAGAGAGATCACAAGTAGGCAGAGAGTCAGGCAGAGAGAGAGGGAGAAGCAGGCTCCCTGCTAAGCAGAGAGTCCAATGCGGGGTAGAGAGCCTGATGTGGGGTTCGATCCCAGGACTCTGAGATCATGACCTGAGCCAAAGGCAGAGGCTTAACCCACTGAGCCACCCAGGTGCCCCTATTCCCATTCATATTCTGAGGTGGATAGTTTTTAAGGCCTAAGCTTTCCTAGTTGTGGTCAGTTAAAAGCAAAAACTAAAAGTTAGTTTTAGAGATTTTTTTTGTAAATTACTATAGAGATAAAGGTCTGAAAAAACTAACACAGCAAATGTGGAAAAATTATTAATATTTTGTGACTTTTATATTATTTTAGTCTTAGGTATTTATCAGAAACTAGGAATATAAATATTACACTTTCCTGGAGTAAAAGTCAATCTTTAGGAGAGATAAAATATCATTATAGATAAATATAGTGTATCAGAATTGTAGCAAAAAAAAAAGGTCCATTTTTAAAGATTATTTTTTTTTAAGATTTTATCCATTTATTTGTCAGAGAGAGTGAGCACAGGCAGACAGAGAGGCAGGCAGAGGCAGAGGGAGAAGCAGGCTCCCTGCTGAGCAAAGAGCCCGATGCGGGACTCGATCCCAGGACGCTGGGATCATGACCTGAGCCGAAGGCAGCTGTTTAACCAACTGAGCCACCCAGGTGTCCCAAAAAGGTCCATTTTTAAACAGATGTGACAGGGAATTCTTTTTCTAGGAAGAGGAAAGAAATAAACATTTCCCTATTCCTCTTGCTAAGTGTAACTAATAACTCAGAATATTATATACAAAATAAGCTTAAGAACCTTCCAAAAAAAAATGAAAGAAGACACACTAACTACAGACCTTTGGACTCAAAACAATGCATTGATAAATTCCTTTTGTTTTCTTTTTGTCTCATATATCCTAGACATGGAATGGAAGAAGCCAGCAAAACAAACAAACAAAAAATGCCAAGAGGAGTAGATTTTTAAAAGCCTGCTTGTTTTTCAAGCCAAGAACTGGGAATAGTGTAACTTAGCAAAACAAACAATAGTGGAAAAACTTTTAGGCAAAAATTTGAGGCAACACCACAGAATAAAAACAAACAAACAAACAAACAAACTGTGTCCTTGTCCCTATTCACATCAGAAGATTTCAGATGGGCAACTTCAATTTCACCCTCACCAGACTATAAGGAGATGCCATAACCCCAGTGCCAGAATGGTATAGGAAAAACCATGTAGACAGATGAAACTTTTATCTCCACCTGGTTGTAAGAAAGCCCATAACCACTCACCACTGTGCTTCCTCTGACAGACTCCTGTGGTGAATAGATGTGGTATTCCTTGGCACAAGGTACAGATGAAGTTCCTGCTGCCCGCATGGCTTCCCAAACACCACTCCAGGTGTTAGGGTCAAGGTGCCTCACTACAGCCTGGCAAGAGTGGTAGTCTAGGGTCCTACAACTTTCACTACTGCCCCACACTCAAGGCAAGCACCATCCCCTTCACTATTATTGGTGTCAGTTGAGATACTACGGGGAAGACTAAATAAGGCAAGTGGGTGGAGTGTAGACTTGGAGGGACAAGCAGTGTCAAATCTTGACCCTTTCATTATGGGGATACATTTGCTCAGTTACACTTTTTAAAACTGTTATCCAAGGGAGCCTGGATAGTCATTAAGCGTCTGCCTTCGGGTCAGGTCATGATCTCAGGGTCCTGGGATCGAGCCCATGTCAGGCTCCCTGCTCTGCAGGAAGCCTGCTTTTCCCTCTCCCACTCCCCATGCTTGTGTTCCCTCTTTTGCTTTCTCTCTCTGTCAAATAAATAAATTTTTAAAAAATCTTAAATAAAATAAAACTGTTATACAAATTCATGGATATGCTCATAATAATGTGTAGCTTTTAGCTGCAGGTAGCAAGACTCAATTTTCTGACCCATAAAATGGGAAATATTAGTATCAATATCTAGACTTGTTATGAAAATCAGATGAGAAAACAAAATGAAAACACTTCAAATATCACCTGGAATAATGCAAGTACTCAATTATTTTTCTTTTCTTATAACCCATTTCCTTGGATTTCTTCTCTTGTCTCTTGCTTACTCATAATTCGGACAATGGAAATTAAACCATTTATTTAACAGAACCTCATAAATGTAAGAAAGAGAGAGTATAAAAAATGGTCAAGGAAGAGAGAGGCAGAGATCACACTAAAGTGCTATAAAAGGAGTTATAATAGTTATGATGGGAAGTATGGTTAACTATCTAAGTTTGCAATGATAGGAACCAAGAAAACATTATTGATGACCTACCAGGAGGCAGTTTAATCAGAGGTTATATGAGATTATGTAAGAATCAATGAGACTTATTACTTCTAAACAAATAAACAACTTAATGTCTGTATCTTTGCTATGTAATTAGCTAGGAGGAGGGGGAGAAGGAAGAGGAGGATTTATATGAAGAGGCAAGAGTAGTAACATTGGTCTATCCTTAGAGCCCATTACTGATAGTAGGTTGTTTTTGTTTGTTTGTTTTTAAGATTTTTTTAATTTATTTGACAGAGAGAGACACAGTGAGAGAGAGAACACAAGCAGGGGAGAGTGGGAGAGGGATAAGCAGGCTTCCTGTTGAGCAGGGAGATGGATGCTGGGATCATGACCTGAGCCGAAGGTAGACGCTTTAAGGACTAAGCTACACAGGTGCCCCAGTAGAATTATTTTATATTGTCACTTGTCACTAGAGTGACTGAAGGAGATACGGAGTACCAGTTTTATTTATTTTATTATTATTTTTTTAAATTTGAGTCTAGTTGATGAACAATGTTTCATTAGTTCAGGTGTACGACATAGTGGTTGCCCAAGTTTATACATTTTGCTGTGTATACCCCAAGTGTAGCTATCATCTGTCTCTATACATTGCTTTTCCAATATCATTGACTATATTCCTTTAGCTGTGCCTTTCATTCCCGTGACTTACTCCATACATGGATGCCTGAATCACCCATTCCCCTTCACCCATTTTGCTCAACCTCGCACACACCATGCCCTACCCCAAAGGACAACTATCATTGTCTTCTCTATATTTATAGATCTGAATCTGCATTTTTGCTTGTTTATTTATTGTTTGTGATTGTTTTAGATTCTACTTATGAGTGAAGTAATATGGTATTTGTCTTTCTCAGTCTGACAGCATAATATCCTCTAGTTCCATTCATGTTGTCTCAAATGGCAAGATCTCAACCTTATTCCATTCTGTATGTATGGATATATATATATATATATATATATATATATATATATCACATATTCCTTATCCATTTGTCTATTGATAGGCACTTGGGTTGTTTCCATATCTCAGCTATTGTAAATAATGCTGCAATTAACATAGGGGTGCATGCATCTTTTCAGATTAGTGTTTCATTTTCTTTAGGTAAATATCAAGTAGTGGAATTATCTGATCATATGGTATTTCTATTTTTAGTTCTTTGAGGGACCTCAATCCTATTTTTCAGAGTTGCTTCACAAATTTACATCCCCACCAATAGTGCACAAATTCTCCTTTTTCTCACATTATCACAAATACTTGTTATTTCTTGTCTTCCCCCCTCCCCCCATTCTAACAGGTATGAGGTGATCTCATTGAGGTTTTGATTTACATTTCCCTGATAATTAGTGATGTTGAACATCATTTCACGTGCCTGTTGGTGTTTGTTTGTTTTAATGTCTATTCAGATCCTCTGACAATATTTTATCTGGATTGCTTGTTTTTTGGGGTTTTTTTTGGTGCTGAGTTGTATTTGTTCCTTATATATTTTGAATACTATTTATCAAATATATCATTTGCAAATATCTTCTCCTTTTCAGTAGGTTGGTTCCCTTTTCATTTTGTTAATGGTTTCCTCAGCTATACAAAAGCCTTTTATTTTATTTTATTTGTTTTTTTAAAATATTATATTTATTTATTTGACAGATGGAGATCACAAATAGGCAGAGAGGCAGGCAGAGGGAGGAGAAGCAGGCTCCCTGCTGAGCAGAGGGCCCCGTGCGGGGCTCTATCCCAGGACCCTGAGATCATGACCTGAGCTGCAGGCAGAGGCTTAACCCACTGAGCCACCCAAGCACCCCAAAAGCCTTTTATTTTAATGTGGTCGCACTAAATTGTTTTTGCTTTTGTTTCCCTTGTCTTAGGAGACCTGTCCAGAAAATTCTTGCTATAGCTGATGTCAGAGTAATTACTGCCTGTGTTTTCCTCTAGATTTTTATAGTTTCATGTCTAACATTTGGGTATTTAATGCATTTTGAATTTATTTTTGTGTACAGTGTTGAAAAGTGGTCTAGTTTAATACTTTTACATGTAGCTATCGAGTTTACCTAGTATCATTTATTGAAGAAACTATCTTTTCCCTTATATATTCTTATCTCCTTTATCATAGATTAATTGGCCATATAATTATGGGATCATTTCTGGGCTCTCTATTCTGTTCTGTTCAACTATGTGTCTTAATTACTACAGCTTTGTAGTATTTATTGAAATCTGGAGTTGTAATACCTTCAGTTTTATTTTTCTTTCTCAAGATCAGTTTGACTCTTCAGGTCTTTTGTAGTTATATATAAATGTTAGTATTTACATTCTAGGTTGTGAAAAAACACTGTTGGTATAGGCATTCCATTGAATCTATAGATTGTTTTGGGTAATATGGACTTTGGAACAATATTAATTCTTCTGATTTATGAGCATTGAATATCTTTTCATTTGTATCATATTTAGTTTCTTTTATCAGCATTTTATAGTTTTCAGAGTACAGGTCTTTCACCTCTTTGGTTAACTTTATTCCTAGGTATGTTAATATTTTTTCCACAATTGTAAATGGTCTTTTTTTTTCCCCTGTAGGCTCCATGCCTAATATGGAGCATAGTGCAAGGCTTGAATTCATGACCTTGAGATCAAGACCTGAGCCAATATCAAGTGTCAGATGCTCAACTGACTGAGCCACCTTGGTGCCCCAATTGTCTTTTTTTTTTTTTTTTCTCTTTCTGCTACTTCAATACTAGCATATAGAAACACGGCCAATTTATGGGTATTAATTTTTGTATCCTGTAACTTTACACAATTCATTTGTTAATTTATGGGGTACCAGTTTATAAAACACACCCTGAAAATTGGGATTCATCAAAAATTAATATGAATTTTTCATTTTATGTATTTTTCTTTAAATTTCATTAGCTGAGCATATTTTACTCATGGCAGGCTTCTGTCATACAATGTAAGTAAATGAAAATTGGAATTATATTTTAGACTCTTATCATTCCAGATTCACTTTGGAATATTATATTCACAGTTGGGGGAGGGGTTGAACATTTCAAGAACTTTTAGATATTAGAGGATGTGTATAGAAATTTTGGATTAAAGGCCATTTAACAAATTAAGTCTAAGAAAGGGATCAAGTGGAGTATATTTGTTATTATCTGGAAGTCTGGTGAGTTAAAAACAACAAAAATATATGCCATATATATGTATAAATCTATGTATATATATGTATATATGAAATCTGGAATTGTAATACCTCCAGCTTTATTTTTCTTTCTCAAGATCAGTTTGACTCTTCAGGTCTTTTGTAGTTACATATAAATGTTAGTATTATACATTCTAGGTTGTGAAAAAACATTGTTGATGTAGGCATTCCATTGAATCTATAGATTGTGTGTGTATATATGTATATATACACACACACACACATATATATATGTAAAATTGACTAACATATTTAACCATTTAGTAAATTGCCATGTACTGTGGAGAAGCGAGCACTACTCAGTCTTTAGGGGGAAAGGTATTTTTTTTTAGTTATATTGTCATGAGGGAGAGTAATATTGAATACATGTCTAATGTATTCATGAATGCTATGAAGATAAGGTGAGAGAGGGTCTAGAGAGGATAATAAAGGTAATTTAAGGAGTCTATTGTAGATAGCCAACCAGGGGTCAGTTCCTTGGAGAAGGTGGCATTTCACTGGATATCTGATTGGAGAGAGGAAAAGTAGGAGGGAATCAATCACATAAAGATATCTGGGAGGTAAGTGTTCCAGGCAGAGGAAATAGTGAATGCAAAGTCCCTGATAGAGACATGAACTTTACATTACCAGAAGCAGAAATACAATTAACTTGTCTAAAGCTGAGTGTGAGAAGGAGTTTCAGGTGATAAGCTCAGAGTGGTAGTTAAGAACTATAATGTAGTAGACTTGGTAAGCTATGTAAGGGATTTTAATTTTGAGTGTAATGAAAAACCATTGGTTTATGCACAAGTGAGGAGCATTACTGGGTTTTCATGAAGGTGTCCACCTTGGCTACTGAATGGAATGTACATTATAGGGTGGTGAGGTGGAAACAGAGAAACTACTTAAGCTGTTTAATACTGCCAGCAAGAAGCTATGGTGGATTAGGCCAGGATGGGCTGTGAAGGTATTTGGAAGATACCTTATTCTGTGTCTGAGATGAAGCATGAATCCACAGGATTTTCTGACTGATTAGATGTTAGAGTGAGGAAAAGAGTCATACTTAGATTTTTGGCCCAAACAATAGAAAGAAAGGCAATGCCAAAATTCAGCCTTTCCCTGGAAGTCACATTTTTGTTCCGGTATCTCAGTGGGTGATAACACTTTCCCCCTGAAGATCAAAGTTATGCTGTACTATGAAAGAGTGTAATTTGTATTCCTGAGTCCCTACATTACATATAAGGGCAATGATCTACACTTTGTGAAAAGTGAATTAAATCTGTCAATATGTGGTTTCATTTTTTATACACTTTTGAAGTTAAGTTCATGCCTAAAGTCAGACACTTAAGAATCCTATTTTAGATTCAATAGTGCAAGAGTTCATCATCATATTTTAAGATCTTAAAAAAATAAAAAAGAAGTTCCGAAATCTATTATCTTTTTATACTGCCTAATAATTATGACTATGACTCATACAAATCAACCTTTCAAGTGTCTTGTCATAAAATAAAGGACAAGTCACAGAGTGTCTTAAGAAGTTAGTAAAGAGAATAAATGCATAATACTGCAGCTTTCATTTAGTGTAAGTTTAAAACCCTCCAAACTTACCATTAAAGTTAATTTCTGATAATATGTCCTCAAACTACTCTTTCAAATTAATCCTCACCTTATAGTTCATATTAAATTCTGAAAATCCTTTTATGCTGTGTATAAAGTGGTTATAGATCTACAGTGATTCTATCCTGGTTTTCATTCAGAACTCAGAAAGGTGGGATGGGGTGATTTACATATGGCCATATAATTATCGTGGCATAGAGATCCAGAAAAGACAGATCCCAACTCAGTGTAAAATGACACAGAGACTGAAAGGAATGACACACCATGTAGCTTTAATAATCACTTCATCATCGATTAGTGTCATAAATAATTTGCCCTCTTAAGTGAGAAATTATAGACAGCCATACATAGCTGACCAAATCTGGCAATAGATATCTTCCACAAATAAAGTAGAAATACTGTATTTAATTAGCTTTGATTTTAGGGACTTTTATAAAAATGGGGTTTAAAAAAAAAACAAAACAGCTGAGTATAAAAACATCCATCTGGCATTTGTAGTACTGTGCCTACCAAGGCACCTGATATGAGTCTCAGGGAAATACCTCAGTCATTGGTTACACTTTGAAGTTTTTCTAGGAAGATTACTTTTCATATTAAGCATATTTGCTTGAGATGATTAGACAGAAGGATGAAAAGTCATTACCTTTATTCATTCCAGCTTGTATCTTGGTATCTCATCATGATTACCTATCATTTTTATTTTTACAAAATGGGAAAAATCACAAGAAGTAGCTGCAACTTTATTTTTATTTTTTGGCTGCTTCTTAAGGCATTAATGAAAGAATGAATATTGGGCATCTAGAATATCCTAATTATAATACTTTATAACAGATTCATAAGCATGTACAGTTTTGAATAACCATAACAATGTATACAACTCAGCACAAATTATAGCTGAGAACTCTCTATAGTCTTCTTGTTTCAGCTCATATCTCTGTTCTAGGGAATATTCTGAGACCACTCTAGGAAATGTTGATCTCTCCTCCCTCAAGACCAGCTAGCCCTTACTATGGAAAGCCTTATAAGCTTCATGTTGGTAAGGTTCTTAATGGTTGCACTGCATGTCCTGACTTTTGATACTTTGCATCTCCTTTTTGATGTCCCTACAAGTCATCATGGTGAACTGAGTAATTTTAAAGTTGGAGTTCTTTCCAGTGTGGTGATGGAAAAAGAGCATCAATCCATGAAGCAGAAGTGGTTCTTGTATTTACATAGAAGTCCTCAAGTATCCCCCTTTACAACTCAGAATCTGTTCATAAAGCATGCTTATCTGTGGAAATTACCTCAAAATATTCTTTGAGGCCTAAGATTCTATTAGTTTGAGGTATTCTATTTCAATTGTTATCTTTTATTATCCAGAGCTATGCATACATAGTCAATAGAGACATGGCTTGTGTGGTATGTAACTTGATGTTCTGTTGTGCAGCCATCAAAATGATAATCACATATCCACATAAAAATCTCAGAATATAATGTTAGTAAGGCATGCCACTGAATGTACCATGATACAACTATTTTTAAAAACATAGACCTGCTTGTGGACATAATTGGAAGGTAATGAAAATATGAACATGTGCATTACAGTGAGGAATTACAGATACCATTCTTTCACATTGTATTTTATTTATTTTTATTTTTATTTTATTTTTTTAAAGACTTTATTTATTTATTTGACAGAGAGAGAGATCACAAGTGGGCAGAGAGGCAGGCAGAGAGAGGGGGGAAGCAGGCTGTCTGCTGAGCAGAGAGCCTGATGCAGTGCTCGTTCCCAGACCCTGGGATCATGACCTGAGCTGAGGGCAGAGGCTTAACCCACTGAGACACTCAGGGCACCATGTATTTTATTTATTTTTAAAGATTTATTTATTTGAGAAAGAGAGAGAAAATGCAGGAGGGAGGGGCAGAGGGAGAGGGAGAGGAATTCTTTTTTTTTTTTTTTAAGATTTTATTTATTTATTTGACAGAGAGAGATCACAAGTAGGCAGAGAGAGAGGAGGAAGCAGGCTCCCTGCCAAACAGAGAGCGACGCAGGGCTCAATCCCAGGACCCTGGGATCACGACCCGAGCCGAAGGCAGAGGCTTTAAGCCACTGAGCCACCCAGGTGCCCCAAAGGAGAGGAAGTCTTAAGAAGACTCTGTGCTTAGCATGGACCCAGATGCAAGGCTCAACCTCAGGACCCTGAGATCATGACCTGAGCTGACACCAAGAATCAGAAAGACACTTAACCAACTGTACCATCCAGGCACCCTCCCTCGTTTTTCCACATTTTAAACAATATTTCAATAATTATTTAAGAAAACCTTTTTTAATAGTTCAGCAAGATAAGTATATCTTTATATTGAAGCAAATTAGCCACCCTGAAGTTTTCAGAAGTCCACTGTCCTCAGTCTTTCCTCCCCGAGAGAATTTTGCTTCTCTTTCAGGTCAGCCTTCTAGTATCTGAAAGTAGATTTCATACTGGTCTATGTTTTTCATCTAAGTCAAATACTTTTTTTTTTAAAGATTTTATTTATTTATTTGACAGAGAGAGAGATCACAAATAGGCAGAGAGGCAGAGATGGAGAGAGAGGGGAAGCAGGCACTCCGCTGAGCAGAGAGCCTGATGTGGGGCTTGATCCCAGTACCCTGAGATCATGACCTGAGCCGAAGGCAGAGGCTTAGCCCACTGAGCCACCCAGGTGCCCCCTAAGTCAAATACTTTGAGTTTCTTGGGTTATTCCTTTTAGGACTTGGTATTTTAATCTGAAATTCCATTTTGTTCATTATCCTTTTAAAAGTTAACACCTAAAAGTGAACACAGCATTCCTGTGGTAGTCTGACAAATATGAGACTATTACTGGCCTGCTTCTGAGGAGTATGTGATTTCTTTTACTATAGCTGAAGACTAATTAGCTTTTAAACTAGCTGCATCACATGGATGAATACCACTGGATTTTCTGTCACCTTAACAGACATACATCTTTAGACCTGTATTGCTTCTTTGCTTTCTTTGCCCTGTTATATTTTATTTTATTGAGATAATTATTTTGTATAAACCATTTCTAATTCTGCTTCCCAATGGAGTCAATAATTTGCCTTACTTTATATTCCCCACAAATATAACTAAATTGAAAAGATAATGCTTTTAAGTTATAAAAACAAGCAAATAAATCAAACTTTTGAAACATATGCATCAACTAAGTGACTTTAAAAAAAGAGGATTTATTAATTTATTTTAGAGAGAGTGCATGAGAGGAAAGGACAGAGGAAGAGAGAATCTGAAGCAGAGTCCCTGCTGAACATAGAGCCCCATGCAGGGCTCTATCTCATGAGCCTGAGATCATGACCTGGGCTGAAACCAAGAGTTAGACACTCAACTGACAGCACCACCCAGGGACCCCTTAAGTGACTTTTGAAAAATACATATATTTAGGCTTCAATCCAACAGATTCTTAGCCTAATATATGGGGAGCCCTGGGACTTGGTTTGAAGACACTCCCAAGATATCTGAAGCAGGTGATCTAGAAACCCACCATGAAAATTTCTAACCCAAGAGAACTTCCATTTTCTGAGATGTGCTCAGTGACTAACTATAGTAGTTACTTGCATAATTATTTAGTTTTCACTAAAGACACTGCCAAATAAATACTGTGGAAAAGTCTTATAGTTTCTAGACTATAGGATGAATGTAGTTCACAGAGTTTATACTTCATACCCGAGCACAGAAGGGTTTGAGAATATGGATTACATCAAACACTAAGGCTTTGCTAACTGTCCTAATGGGTGTACACATCTCTCAGTCCATTTGTATTTGTTCATTTATCTAATAAATATTTGTTTATTAAATAATGTGCCAAGTTCTATTCTAAGATGCCCTCTTCACATTAATAAACAAATAATACAAAACAAAACTACAGAGCAAACAAAACTGTTGCCAGTCACCAGCCATTCTTAGATTTTAACCTATCAAGGGCATAGCCATGTTCCCTCTCATTGTTCTTTTGACATGATTACAGATTCTGTGCTTAATGCTGCTTCCCAGTCTAGTGCTATATATTATTTCCTTGCTGCTCTTTCCTTTCCTGGAATCTCCTTTATTCAATTCTTTCTCAAGACATTATCACTCAAGGTCCCTCGTATACTGGAGCAAGGGTCTATTCAGCCAGATTCACCAGAATTATCCCCATTTTACAGATGACAAAACTCGGGTGAAGGGAAGGTAGATACCTTGACCAAAATAGCAGAGATTGTTACGGGGAAGAAAGGGGTTAGAACACGTGTCTCTGACTTCCATCTCAGTCTATTTCAATTTCCTTATACTGCTTTTGAAACTGCATGGTGCCTGGCACATTTTCACTTGACAGATGCTCATGTGAAAAGAGAGGCATATAGATAGGCCCCTGACAATACTAGGCAGTTTAATGCTAGGACTTATTCCAAGTGAATGTGATGGCTCAGTTCAATATAAAATGCATTGCTTTTGAGATCTGCAGAATAAAAGATAGGTGATAAGAATCCAGAGAACTCAGAGTGGGTTTGATACAAGTAAGTAAGAATGTCAAATCCCTCCAGAGTCTAACTCCTGACTTACTCTCAAACCTAACCTTCATGCTCTATAAATTCCAGCTGTAACAGCTTCCCTTCTGTTCTAAGAATATGAGCCATGCTCTTTTTCAACTCACTACTTTTGAGGGTCCATTTCTCTCTGCCTGAAACATGGTGGGTCCAATTTGTCTGATGGTTCCTTCTTGTTATCCAGACCCCAAACAAATGTCATCTTCTCATTGGAAACTTTTCTATTTAAATGATATCTGTCC
>RCUC01142709.1:0-69089 GCA_003697995.1 Taxidea taxus jeffersonii
GGAATGACAATGGCGGCCTCCTGATCTCCGGTTCAGAGTAGCCGAGAGCTCGGGGCCCCAGTCTTCAGTGCGCCTTCAGAGAAAATCGCTTAATCACTCCAGTCTCCCCAGCCTCCGGCCGCGCTTGGAGAAAATCGTGCGTAATCAGTCCCGTCTCGCTGGCTTCTGGCTGTGCTCCGAGGTCACCCAGCCTGTGACTAAGTGTCTCTGTCTCTGGCAGAGTCCCACCTGGACTCTCCGAACCCTGTAGATCCCCGAGCTCTCCCAGGTCGCAGTCTCCCCGAATCTTGTGGGGACCCCTCGCACAGAGCACTGGCCCGTGTCACAGACCACGGCTCTAGGAAACCCTGAGTTGAGAGCTCACTCCTCGGCTCTGTCTCCGCAGCTGGCTTCCCCGCTCTCATACCTGTGAGCTCTGCGACAGTGACACCCCCGATCCTTCTGTGACCCCGCAGGACCTGAGTGCACGCTGTCCCCTTGAGGTCTTCACGCCAGTTTAGCCTCTGGAGCGATGTCCCTCCGTGGAGCAGACTTTTAAAAGTCCTGATTTTGTGCTCCGTTGTTCCGCTGCTTGCCAGGAGCCGGCCCCTCACCCTGGGGTCTATCTTCCCGTCACGTTGGATTCACTTCTCCGCTGGTCCTACCTTTTAGAAAGTGGTCGATTTTCTGTTTCTAGAATTGTTGTTTTTTTTCTCTTCAATCTCCTGTTGGATTCGTAGGTGTTCGGAATGGTTTGATAGGCTATCTAGCTGATCTCCTGCTGCCTGATATCATCTCAGCCTGCTACTTCTCCACCATCTTGACTCCTCCCTAGAATCCCTTTCTTTACTTCTTGATTCAATGTACAAAAACACAAAATGGATTTATATTGTGGTCCCTGTTGCAGGTGTATCTCCCCTTGGAAACCAAGATCTCCCAATGAGAAGCACTCAAAAGTTTTGAGAAGAGGAGCAAGTCTATGGGTGGTTATGGGTATAATGGCAAGAGGGTTTCCTCTTACCTCAACCCCTTGACTCACAGATTCAGGTATTCTAGCTATCAGATAGATAGTGCCATATATTGGTTGCTGATTCTAAGTATCCACTTTACCTTTCAAGATAAAACTCTATATCTTCATGGGATTCCTTCTGAATTGGTGACATAACTAGAATCCATTCTAGTGTGTAATTGGCCATTCCACCATTCTATTAGGTTGGGTACTTCTGAGAGGTAGTTGCTAGTCTAAAGGGAAATCAGGGTAGTTCATGAAGGCACCTGCTGTATGGAAGCATGAAAAGAGAACAACTGAGAACAGAGTTGAAAGTTGTAGAGGAGTGGAAAGTATCTAAACACTTGTGAAATGAAGAGGCTTGTAGACAACATGAAGAGAGAAGCATTGCATATTGTGAAAACAGTGAGCTATGGGCAGCTTTTCTAAAATTTAGAAAGACACCTGCCTTCACCCAGTGAAGGATAAGTGGGGGAGGGAGGACTAAGTAAGATAGAAGCTCACATGTCTTCTGTCAAACTGTATGCCATATGGATGCTAAAGCATGTGAACTTATAATTTATGATTTGAAAGCAAGTAATTAGACACAGCCTACACTAAAGGAATAAGAGTTAAGCTCCAACTTTCAGAGAAGAGTATTTATATAAATTATTTGTGCATTCTTCTGGATAGGAGATTTATCACTCCTTCATCCATTTATTTCTTTAACTTTTCATTTATATAAACTCGTGGATATATATTTTATACTCTGAGTTATAATTCACTGCTACATTATTTATACATTTGTTTCTCAAATTTTCCTAGCTCTTGCCATTGGAGATACTTTCACTGGGCTCCTGTTTTTCTTTTAGGTACCCTAGTTTCCTTCTCCTCCTCCTCCTCCTCCTCCTCCTTCTTCTTCTCCTTCTTCAGGCTTTCCTTATTCTATGGTAGATCAATATATTATAGGCTTATCTTGTATATTCCCTGCCCAGCTCTAGAATCAACTAATTCTCTAAGGAGCTTTGGTTCTCTTTTGGGGGAAATGGTGTTGGAATTTAAATTTTGAGTGCTGAATGTGCTTATGGACTGGAGTATTATTGCCCGTAGGCCTCCAGGGGACAGAATGTGTTAAAACATACACACACACACACGTGCATACACAAACACATAATTATTTATAAACTATCAATCTGTACTTATGTATCTATATTAAGCTATATACAATCCATACTAATGTTTCCAATTCTATTTCAATACCACATGGTTCACTGTGCATTCCCTTCTTGGTTATCTGCAACTTCCTCCTATGAAAGTTAATAAACTGGCTCCAAATTTTAGCCATCCACCCATTTGCATGGTTGATACCAGAATATGGATGGCAGTTTGAGTTTTGGCCTTTATTCCTGTGATACAAAACTTTACCAACTACAGTATTTATGTTTTTTTTGTTGTTGTTTTTGGTTTTTGGTTTTGCTTTTTTTTTTTTTTTATTTATGATTTCCAGCTGAAACACAATGTTCCATAGTTATTTAGGTTAGAACTTTCTTCTTCACTCTTTTTTGGTGATATGATGACATATTTTTTAATAATGTTAGACTCTTTTTTTTCCCACTAGGCATTCCATCCTGGGACATCCTGATCTCCTTGTTGATTTTTTAATTTACATATATTAAGATTCTATAGTTCACTTTTAATTCTGTAAAGTTCTGTGAGTTTTGAAAATGCATACTATTATTTATACACCACAGATTCATTTCAAGTGCAGATTTGTATGTCTTATAATGAAACCAATAACCTAACTCTAACACATAATAAAAAGAAACAATAATAATAATACTTTCAATTGAAAGTACTATAAAGAGAAATAAGCAAATTTACAACCATAGTGGGATACTTCAACACTCAAAATATCTGATTGAAAAAGCAGGTACAACATCACTAATGATAAAAACATCTAATGAATGCAATTAAAAACTTGGCCTAATTGTTACATACAAGGTACACTTAAGAATAACAGATTTACATTGTTTTCAAATGGACATGGGACAATTATCATAGAAAATTGTATATTGGGACATTAAAATTTCTCAACAAATTTTAAAGTGTTGACTTATTTCAGAGAATACTCAACAAAGTTAAATTAAGTTACAAATTTACAGCAACTTTTATTTTTCCTTAAATTCCAGTGTAGTTAACACACAGTATTATATTAGTTTCAGGTGTATAATATAATGTTTCAACAATTCCATACATCACTCAGTGTTCATCATAAGTAAAGCAACTTCTTTTTTAAGATTTTATTTATTTATTTGACAGAGAGAGACACAGAGAGAGGGAACACAAGCAGGGGGATTGGAAGAGGGATAAGTAGGCTTCCTGCCAAGCAGGGAACCTGATGCAGGGCTGGATCCCAGGACCCTGGGATCACGACCTGAGCCAAAGGCAGCTGCTTAACAACTGAGCCATCCAGGTGCCCATAAAGCAACTTTTAATTTATAACAAGACAATATACAAATTATTGCTAATAGTGATATAACTCTAAATAACCTATGAGTCAAAAAAGAAATAAAAATATCATTTTAAGGAGATTTTAAGTAGGTAACAAATGGGTGTAGAGGTAAAACTTTTGAAATAAAGATAAAGCAGTGCATAAAGGAATATTTACAGCATTAAGTGGTATCTATTAGAAGAGATTAAAGGCAAAAAAGCTTTTATCTCCAAAACTAAAAATAAAATAAAATAAAGTATAAGGAAAGAAAAGAAAAGTAAGATGAGAAGTAAGATAATATCAAAGAAATATAAATCAACAAAATAAAAAATGAGCATGCAATAGCAAAAATTGACAAGGCCAAGTGGGTTCATTGAAAAGCTTGAAAAACAGATAAAAGAAAATCTGACTTCAAGAAAGAACAAAGGATAGGGTTCTGGAAGAGGAACAGTGATATGGACAGAGACTTGAGACAAAATGTCTAAGAAGTATCAGGGTAAAAAAGAGGACAGACATTTATAGGTATGTAAATTATAACAAGAGGGTAGCCTGTATGATCTACCAAAATTTTTGGCATGGTGATGATATGGACAAATACTTCAAATAAAGCAACTTTGGTAAAAACTTTACAAAAGAAAAGAAATGTAAAAACTAGGAAAATCTGCTAGTAATTAAATTAATTTAATTATTAAATGGAAATCTTGAAAAAGAACACATTGAAGAAAATGTTTAATAGGCTTCTGTAGTGAACATTTTGAAAACATTATTGGAAGGAATTTGAACATAACCTAAATATATGAGAAGATATATCATGTTCATGAATCAAAGAACTAATATTTAAATGTTAGTTATCTCCCAGTTGACAGATTCAATGTGATGCCAACAAATACACCGGCACTAGTATGTGCATTATAAATTTTTGTGTGAGTATTTCAAAATTGATGAGATCATGGGAACGCAATGGAAAAACATAACTGTAGTAAATTATTTTCTAAGGTAAGTATGTCAGTTCTTTCCCTCTTCATTTGATAAGTGGCTTTGTCCTTTTCTTACTCAATATAGCAGGTCTGTTTTCCTTTCTCTTAAGTTTGATCTATCTTCTTTATTTCCTTTGAGCAATAAAAAGAGATTGAAGTAAGAAACTCAGATCTAAGGACCCCCAAAGCTCCCACTTTTGTCCTCATGGAATGCTACCCTAAATTTGTCACACTATGAAGAAGTCCACAATAAATGAGAGGCTCAGCTGTACTAGCCGTTCCCACTGAGTGCAGCACCTAGTCTATCCAATAGTGTAATTTAGCCCAAACAAAACCAGCTGAGATATACTTGAGGCAATACACAAAATTTGAAGAAATAATTATTTGCTCTTTTAAGCAGCTGAATTAAGAAAGACATGAAAAAGAATTTCATGCTTATAGTTGTATACCACTAAGTTTCTGAGCAATTTATTGTGTGTCATTACTGTGAATGTATCTGATTATACAGAAGTTGTCACAAATGCAATAAATATCAAAACTTACGTGATATTGGCATAAAACCAGTGGTAAGGGACACCTCGGTGTCTTAGTCAGTTGAGCATCCAACTCTTAATTTCGGCTCAGGTCATGATCTCATGGGTCATGGAATCCAGCCTCACATTGGGCTCCACACTCAGTGGGGAGTCTGCGTGATGATTCTCCTCCTCTAACCCTCTGGTGCTTTCTCTCAAATAAATAAAATATTTCAAAAAATAAATAAATAAATAACCAGTGGTGGGCAACAAGACAACTGTTTCAGAAATTTAGAAAATGGTTCTCTGTGTTAAGTAGTGGCAAAATATTTAGTGAAACTGTCAGCTACCTTAACTTGGAAGAAGATAACATCTATCTAAAAACCCTCAGTTCCGTTGGAAAAAAATTGTGATCATGTTGAAATATGAGTTGATTTTTAATTGATGGTACTATGATACTATAAGAAAGACATGATACCATTGTGTCAGCAGAATTTAGACAGAATATAGACAGGTCAGAAATTGCATGGTTGAAAAGAAGGTGCTTTTCACTAATTCAAAGGTGTGACCATTGTAACAGGAAAAATGCCAAATGCAATGTGCTGCAGTAAAAGAATGGCATCAGAGTAAAGACCTAGTTAATCCATTTAGAAGTATTATGAAAAGATCAGAATTATATCTACTAAATCTTCTTAATTGGAAATAAAATGCTCCTGGAAGATTAAGGTCATGATCTTACAGAAGCCTGATTCGCTTCAGACACCGTAGTTAGAAAGTTGTGTTTCATAGGAATTGTGGATGGGACTATTTGTACCTATAAATTGACTGTAATAAAATACATGGAATATCTACAATTTGTTGAGATACTGATATAGCATATCACCTCTTAAAACAAAAGAAATATGATTCCCTCACAATTCAGGAGGCCAGGAGTCTGAAATCAAATTGTCCTCAAGGCTGATTCCTTCTGGCAGCTCTAAGAGAAGAATTTTCCCCTGCTTGTCTCCTACTTCTGGTGCTTGCTTAAAATCCTTGGAGTTTCTTGGCCTGTAGATACATCACTACAATCTCTTTCTCCAACTTTGCATTGTCTTCTCTGTGTTTCTGTGTGTCCTTTTCTCTTATAAGGAGATTTCATTGCATTTAGAACCAATGCTAAACCAGAGCAGTCTTATCTCAATCTTTATACTAACTCATATAGTGATTCAAAGACACTATTTCCAAATAAAGTCACATTCTGAGGTTCTGAGTAGATATGAATTTTTGGAAAACACTATTCACCACATGCAGCCTGCGCTCTCACTGAAACAAGGATGCTTGGCATCTTTATAACTTATTAGTCACTGTGTGCTATGGCATAGCAGGTGGTGAGCTCAGCAGGAGGCAATTGCAGTTCTGCCAGAATAACTGAAAGGATTTTTTTTTCACTCTAGAATGTACTTTATTACCTGCTGTCTCTAAAGATTTCTGATTAATTTTAGTAAATAAATTTTTAAACGTGTAGCACTATATACTTTTAGAAAATGTCTTTCTTCTAAATGAATTGAAATGTTTGGTAGAGAATGATACTACCCTGATATGAGAAAACATGTTGAATCTATTACAATAGATGGGTGTTCTAAGTACCTATACTAAGTATGACTGAGTTCAAAGTAATTCTAAGAAGAAAAAGAAAAAATAAATAAAAATAAAAGAGAGGCAAGGCAAGCCATTGATGCTTCTGAGGATGTTACAGAAAATGGTAAAAAACACTGAAATTTTATATTCTTATAACAGAAAAGATATTTTATGATGAGTCTGAGAAGAAATAATTCATTATAAGATAGTCATCACCAAAAGTTTAAGACACAGCTAAATATGTCCGGAAAAAATATCAAAATTAGGAAAATTGTTTCTAGACAGATAGGAGAAGAAAGATCAGTAAGCAACAGGAAAAAAAAAAAAAGTAACAGCTGGATAGATAAATACCAATAAATTTTCATTCTTTACTTGAAAAAGGATATTTCAGGGTGTGTGTAGATTATGAATTTAATTTTTAATGAATGTTGAGATAACAGATTTTGTGTTAGGTAAGTTGCATAAATTTAATATTTTCCCAAATGGAAAATATGGGTACCACTATTTACTAAGCAGCAACTAATAAAGGTAAGACATAACTACAGTTACCCTATCTTCAGGAAAATGTGGGAAGTTGTTTGAGAAAAGATTTTTGTGGAATATCAACAAATGGTGTCCAGGCTTGATGATATAAACTGGATCAAACACCCAGGAAGTTTCTATGATTGTGAGGGAAGTGTGATTTATCATTTGTCTAATTCAGTAGCGAATCAGTGCTTTCTGTGTACCAGCCTCAACAAGTTGTAATAAAGCTTTTAGCTGAGTGTCTCCTGTGACTACTTGAAGCTCCTATTGTAACTTTAGGATATCTATCTGACTAAAGTCTCTTCTCTAGTTTGTATTGAAATAAAAAATGTTATAGGGAATATGAAAATCATAAGCATCTCAAATAATTACCTTTAGCAAAAATAATTCCTGTTATTAAAATAAAGTCTGCTAATACAGTTTTTAGGGCACAAAAAGATACATCAGGGCATGCCTGGGTCATTCAGTTGGTTAAGCATCTGCTTCAATTCAAGTCATGATCTCAGGGGTCCTGGGATTGAGTGCCACCTAGAGCTCTGTGCTCAGTGGGGACTCTGCTTCTTTCTCTCCTTCTGCCTCTCCCCACTGCTTCTGCTCTCTCTCAAATAAATAAACAAATAAATAAAATCTAAAAAAAAAAGAAATAGATATGTTAAGATATCTTAGGTTGAAATGTGGCTGAGTAAAACCATTAAAGACCAGGCATTAAGTAGAGATTTCATAGTACTGATGTATTCTAATATATAGATAATATGTTACAGAGTTAGCAGAAAAGCAAGAAACACTGAGAAGCCAAAACTTATAGAATGCTTTTATTTATATAGAAAAATAGCAAGTGTCCAATATTTTTTCATGCAAATGAAGACAATAACATTATAGAAATTAATTTAGCCAATAATAATTTTTAGAGTAATCCACAAACTAATATTACATCACTGCTGAAAGAATAAAAAACAAAGTATTATGTCGGTTTATTTTAAGTTTTAAAAAATGCTGCACAGTCAATCTATAGGTGCATTAAGAAATGTCTGAAAGTTGTTTTTTAAAATTTATATCAAGATACTGACAGAAATGACTACAATTTACTTTTATTTATCAGAATATTAATATATCATTATGGGGAATTTACCACTGTTGAAGCATCAAGTTCCCAGTGATATTTTATATTTCAAAGATGTTCTGCTAGATAGTAAGACAATACTTAAGACAATGGATGAAATAAGTTGGTTTTGAATACTACTGAATTTTTTAACTGAAGAATCCATCTATTATTTTTTTTTCAAATGAACATGATACATCAAATTGAGGGCATACCATGTTTCTTTTCTTCCTGTCTGTGGAAAAAAGAAAAACAAAACCAAAACACCTCTATTTGTTTTTGTTGTTGTTTTACAGTAAATAGTTTGGAACAACTAATAATAAAATTCTTTAAATTTGGATGAAATAAAATATAATTTTACTTGTATATATACATGTATATATATACAAGTAAAATATAGTTTATATATTTTATATTCCTATATTTATATATATTAGTATATATTATATATTTATATATAAATATATTTTACATATTTATATATATGATATTTTCCAAATTTAAATATATATATGTGTGTATACACACATATATTTGGAAATTTCATAAATTTGGAAAATATCAGGCAATATTTTTGTTTGTGAATAAAAATAAAAAAGCTTCATCATCCTAACTGGTGATTGGAATATATAGAAATATACCCAAAAGTATCACATGCCATATGAGTCTGTGTATTTATAAAAAAATTTCAAACTTTTTCAATTATGATATTAAAAGCTACATAAAAATCTCATGTTTTTCCTGTCAAATATATGAAATAATGTTTATAACAGAATGGAATATATTTTTGAAACAAAATATATCCAAGCTAGTCAGGAATGACTATTGATTTCCTCATAAGTAGAAATAAAATGAATTATTCAAGATTTATTAACTATTTAATGTGTTCAAAACTGAATTATATATGGAGTAGAATTCAGAATAATACACAAAATATGATGCTCATCTTAAGTTTACAAACTAATTATCAATTTAGGGCTGGAAATATGAAGAGTGAAATATGTAAAACAGCATCAAGTTGCATACTACTGGCTATCAGTGCACTAAGAGATTGGAGAAATAGAATAGCAATGAAAGAAATGGTCAATGGTTTTTTTCCACAAAAGTGGAATAAGTCAGGAGTGCATTCTAAGTAAGTTGCATTTTATGTTACTTGTTCTACTGAAATTTGGCTAGAAAATGACCAATCAATAAAAGTTTTTAAATATCAGTGGAACAAAATAGAGAACCCAGAAATGGACAATCAACACTATGGTCTACCAATCATCAAAAAAGCAGGAAAAAATACCCAATGAAAGAAAGATAGTCTCTTCAACAAATGGTGCAGAGAACATTGGACAATCATATGCAGAAGAATGAAACTGGGCCTCTCTCTCTCTTACACCGTACAGAAAAATAAACTCAAAATGGTTGAAAGACCTAAATGTGAAACAGGAATCCATCAGAATCCTAGAGGAGAACACAGGCAGCAACCTCTGTGACCTGGGTTGGAACAACTTTTTGCTAGACACTTCTCCAGGGGCAAGAGAAACAAAAACAAAATGAACTATTGGGACTTCATCAAGATAAAAAGCTTTTGAACAGCAAAGGAAACAGTCAACAAAACTTAAAGGCAACCTACGGAATGGGAGAAGATATTTACAAATGACTTATCAGATAAAGCGCTAGTACCCAAAATCTATAAAAACTTGTCAAACTCAACATCCAAATAATAAAAAACCCAGTCAAGAAATGGACAGAAGACATGAACAGACATTTCTCCAGAGAAGACATACAAATGGCCGACAGACACATTAAAAAAATGCTCATCACTTGGCATCGGGGAATACAAATCAAAAACCACAATAATATACTACCTCACACCAGTCAGACTAGCTAAAATCAACTCAGGAAACAATAGATGTTAGAAAGGATGCAGAGTAAAGGGAATCTTTTTACACTGTTGGTGGAAATGCAAATTGGTACAGCCACTCTGGAAAAAAGGTTCCCCAAAAAGTTAAAAATAGTTTTCCATGACCCAGCAATTATACTATTAGGTATTTACCCAAAGGATACAAAAATACAGATTCAAAGGGGCCCATCCACCCCAATGTTTATAGCAGTAATGTCCACAATAGCCAAAATTTGGAAACCACCCATATGTCTATCCACAGATGAATCAGTAAAGGAGAGATCATATATACATACAACGGTACATTACTTAACAATTAATAAGAATGAAATCTTGCCATCTGCAATGACATGGATGGAGCTAGAGGGTATTACACTAAGTGAAATAAGTCTGTCAGGTAGACAAATACTATATGATTTCACTCGTGGAATTTAAGAAACAAAACTGATGAACATGGGGGAAGGAAGGAAAAATAAAATAAGATGAAAATTGATAGGGAGACAAACCATAAGAGATACTGAACTCTAGGAAACAAACTAAGGGTTGCTGGAGGGGAACTGGGTGGGAGGAAGGGATAATTGAGAAACAGGCATAATTGGGAGGAAGACTACTTGATATAAAAAACACTAAGCATTATATACAACTGATGAATCACTAAATTCTACCTTTGAAACTAATAATAGTAAGAAAATATTTTATATATGGGAACAACCCAAAAGTCCAGCAACAAATAAATGAATGAAGAAAGGTAGTGTATACATACCTAGGATATTATTTAGCCTTGACAAAGATGGATGTCTTATCGTTTGCATCAACATAAAAGAACATAGGGAATATTACACTAAGTGAAATAAGCCAGTCATAGAAGGACAGATACCACACGATTCCACTTACATGACATATCAAATACTGAAACTTATAGGCAAAGACAATAAAATGGTCTCTGTTAGGAGCTGGGAGAAAGGGAGAATGAGGGGGAATGAGGAATTATTGCTCAATGGATATAAAAGTCCAGTTATGCAAAACAAGTATGTTCTAGCTATCTGCTATATATCATAGTACATTTATTTAACAACATATTATGCTCACTAAAATATGTTGAATATGCTCACTAAAATATTGAAGTTAATTCTCATTTTAAGTGTTCTTACCATAAAAACAAGCAAACAAACAAAAACAAACAAACAAACAAAACCACAAAAAAATTTTGGAGGTGGTTGATATGTTTAGTACTTTGATTATGGAAAGGTATGCATGTGTTGAAACTCACCAGTATGTATGCATTAAATACATGCATTTTTGTTGTTTATTTAAGACTAAAAATAAATACAATAATTATTATATGAGCCAAATAAAATTCAAATCAATTGAAATTAAGACTATGCTAGGGGCACCTGAGTGACTCAGTCAGTTAACATCTGCCTTTAGCTCTGATCATGATCCTGGATCTTGGGATCAAGCCCCACATCAAGCTTCCTACTCAAGTGAGGAGCCTGCTTCTCTCTCTCCCCACTGCTCATGTTCTCTTAAATAAGCAAATAAAATCTTAAAAAAAAAAAAAAAAGAAAGAAAAAGAGACTATGCTATCACTTACCAGATTTGATGAAAGTAAATCCAGTTCTGAAAAATCAAAAGTACGGAGTAAAGAAGGCTGCCATAAGTGGTTAGCAATTGAGTAGCATCTAGGTTCATATTTCCTGAGGATTTTATTCCTTCCTGGTAGCTACCTAGTGGTTCACACAACTGAACAGCCATGGGAAGAAGAAAGGGGAAACAGCCTTAATGCTTCCAATTGAACAAGGTAATTCATGCCATAATAGAGACATTCCAGAGCACTTATGTTAAGAAAGTGATAAACAGGGACACCCGGGTGGCTCAGTTGGTTAAGCGGCTGCCTTCGGCTCAGGTCATGATCCCAGCGTCCTGGGATCGAGTCCCACATCGGGCTCCTTGCTCGGCAGGGAGCCTGCTTCTCCCTCTGCCTCTTCCTACCACTCTGTCTGCCTGTGCTCGCTCCTGCTCTCTCTCTCTGACAAATTAAAAAAAAAAAAGAAAGTGATAAACACTGGCCAGGATAAATAGGGAGTCAGAGAAGGCACTACTCATAACTACCACAAACAGTAGTTGCCCCCTCCCAAATGTTAACACTCTCTGAAAACCAATACTGTATATGCCATATCAAATCCAATTGCCTTTTCTCAGCGAGAAAGATCCCTTGATCTCTTACGTAGTCATGGGTCTTCCTATGGCTCCCAACTTTCTCACAAATCTGTCCACTGTTGTACTTTATAGGAATTCACTAGCATTTATTTTATGTATTTTACTTTTATTTTTAAGTAATCTCTTCACCTAACATGTGGCTTAAAGTCACAACCCCAAAATCAAGTGTTTCATGCCCCACTGACTGAGCCAGCCAGGTGCCCTGGAATTCACTAACATTTAATAACTGTAATTAATAACTGTAATTTAATAACTGTAAGTGTATGAGGATGCAGAATGAAGAAACCTTATTGTTATAAATATGACATCTACTCATGCAATTCTATGTATAAATAATTTCTCTTTGGTGCGATACTAGGGGGGGAATATGACAATTGATTCCAATTAAGTATTTGACTTAATGTTTGAAAATCTGAAACATTTAAAATGTTTTTAATACTTCTGTCTCAATTTTTAATCCAAATTTTTATCTTATTGAAAGAATGAAAGGGGAAATTGACATAATGCAAGTGATGAGAAATTATGGAATCTGGCAGATTACATCAGTATTCTTTATGCCAGCATCATCTTCCACTGGTAGACAGTAGCAGGTCTTCAATAACTGAACTTCAAAGATACTTCCATTGAGAATGATCCCAGCAAGAAAGAGAGATCACCAGTGATTCATACAAAGATACTTTGATAAAGGAACTACTCACTGACAGACATGACTTCCTAATGTAGGTTATAAACACCCCTTGCAAATAACTTTGGTCTAATAAAAATGATTCTTTTTTTGTTTTTGTTCTTAAGTTTAGAACCCAGAGTTTTGGTATCTATTATAACTTAAGTCTAGAACAGGTGTTTCAAATCTCTTCACCAGAGTAACCTAGGAAACATTAAAATAATCTATATACACATGTGGCCAATCACAGAGTAAATTTGAATATATGCTATGATCAGCCCTTATGCAAATCCAGGGTTGGAAATCCATGTTCTAGGAAGTGTTTATGCCAAAAGCAAGGAGAAACAAGGACCTCAATTATTCCTTCCAGAAATAGAAAAAAAAAAAAAAGACAAAGCATCAAACTAGAAATATAATTTATTTCATTATCCTTTTAAAATATAAGCATCTCAGTATAATATTAACAATAATCCACGTATTAATTTATTCATTAACATTTGTAATTATCAAATGTATGCTGTTTGTTTTACAGTGGACATACAAAAGTTAAAAAAATTCTTCCTGTTTTTAAGAAATTCACAGTTTAGCAGAAAGATTATTCAATGTCATCTATATAAATTAGTCTGTGGGGTAGCATAATAACACCTAGTAAGTTACACTAAAATATTCCAAATTATAATGGCATAGTATTGGGGCATTTATTCTACTTGTCCTTATGAATCAGAATAAGTCAGATACAGAAAATTTTAGAGTATCATTATCTTTTTTACAACTACCTAAATAATAGTTGAACACGAAATCTATTATTTTACATTTCTGGAAAAACAAAAACATTGCATTCTAAAGAATTTTGACCCATTAAGTGTCCTTTCTGATAAGAAGTCCTTCTGTCTCTGATATTTTATTCTTTCTCTTTTCAAAGATACTCAGTCCTTATCTTTAATGTGTTTTTGTCCATATTTCCACGTTTGAAATGGTTAACTCAGTTGACCAGAATTTGACCTCCAATTTAATGGAAAATTATGTTCATATCTGAGACAGAGTCAGTCAAATTCAAATGCAGTGAAAAACATACTGTCAGTCTGAATACATGACATAGAACTAATGAACTAAAGAGTTGCTTACCCTCTGCAGTATACAAAGGACAAAATCATAGAAACTATAAAACTCATTTCAAGAAAGAAGCAAGTCTCCAATAAAGGTCTGAAGACCAAACCACTTTGCTATATGGCATCATTAAACGTAATGTGCGTGGATGCGGAATCACTTACTTCAAATTATTTCAGTAGCAAGTTGATGGCTATCCTCTTAACCTGTGGCTTCATAATGAGGATCTTCTCACCTTTAAAATAATCTTGAACCAATAAACACATCTGCAGATAATAACATTTGAAAGGTAAGATAAGAACATTTCTGGGATCGTGAAGGTTTAATTGAGGAGTTTTGCCATTAAATTCCTATTACTGTGCAATGGGGCTTTACAAACCACCTAGAAGAAAATGAGCCATTTCAGGGTAATGAAATAGTACATTCAATGGGTCTTATCAATATTAATATTATGAATTTTGAAAATAAACTTAATTATATTGATGTCTAGAAGAAAATAAATTTATTTTTTAATTATATTATCACCATATAATATATCATTAGTTTTTGATGTCATATTCCATGATTCATTGTTTGCATAAGACACTCAGTGCTCCATTCAATACTTGCCCTCTTCAATACCCATCACTGGGCTAACCCATTCCCACACACACCCCTCCCCTCCAAAACCCTCAGTTTGCTTCCCATAGTCCGTAATCTGTAATGGTTAGTCTCCCCCTCTGATTTCCCTCCTTCATTTTTCCCTTCCTTCTCCTAATGTTCTCCACTCTATTCCTTATGTTCGACATATAAGTGAAACCATATGATAATTGTCTTTCTCTGGTTGACTTATTTCACTTAGCATAATCCCCTCCAGTTCCATCCATGCTGATGCAAATGGGTATTCATCCTTTCTGATGGCTAAATAATATTCCACTGCATATATGGACAACTTTCCTTTATCCATTCATTTGTTGAAGGACATCTTGTCCCCTTCCATAGATCCTAGAGGAGAATATAGGCAGTAACCCCTTCGACAATATCCACAGCAACTTCTTTCAAGACATGTCTCCAAAAGCAATGGAAACAAAAGCAAAAATAAACTTTTGGGACTTCATCAAGACAAAAAGCTTCTGCATAGCAAAGGAAACAGTCAACAAAACAAAGAGGCAACCCATGGAATGGGAGAAGATATTTGCAAATGCCACCACAGATAAAGGGCCGGTATCCAAGATCTATAAAGAACTTTTCAAACTCAACACCCCAAAAAAGCAAATAAAAGACATGAACAGACAGTTCTCCAAAGAAGACATATGAATGGCTAACAGACACATGAAAAAATGTTCACATGATTAACCATCAGAGAAATTCAAATCCAAACCGCAGTGAGATTCCATGTTACACTAATTAGAAGGTAAAAAATTGACAAGGCAAGAAACAAGTGCTAGAGAGGATGTGGAGAAAAGGGAACTCTCTTATACTGTTGGTAGGAAGGCAAGTTGGTACAGTCACTTTGGAAAACAGTGTGGAAGTTCATCAAAAATTGAAAAATAGAGCTACCCTATGAATACCCTACCAGCAAGTGCACTACTGGGTATTTACCCCAAAGATACAGATGTGGTGAAAAGAAAGGCCACATGCATCCCAATGGTCATAGCAGCAATGTCCACAGTAGTCAAACATATTTTTAACAGAGTAATATATACTATACATTTAAAGATTGCTCTTATATGGCAATTTTTAAAAACTTCATATCTGTATATGGCTTAATGACTGTTCTGGCTTAATGAGTAATATCTCCAACTGATTAGAGAAAAACAACTGAAAGTGTTTCAAACATATCTCCAAGTACACAATTTTTGATATTATTTTTTCTATCTTTTTTAATCTCCAGTGGGTAGAAAAATGCACTTCTAGGCAAAAATCCATATCCTAATTCCTGAATCCTGAGGATAATTTATAAAGCAAAAGTCATTTTGAAAATGTGATTAAGTTAAGGGCCATCTGATGGGGAGATGATTCTAGATTATCTACCTGGGCCAAATGTGACCTTATAAGAAGAAAGCAGTAGGATCAGAGAAACAGATGTAACAAAGAAAGTAGAGGTCAAGGTAATGTGGATCTACAAGTAAAGGAACGCAGGCAGCCTGGAAAACTAAAAAAAAAAGTAAGGAAACAGATTTCTCCCCAGAGGCTCTAGAAAGAATATAGCCCCTGATGACCCATTCAGACTACTAACCTCCACAACTGTAAGATAATACATTTGTGTTGTTTTGGGATGCAAAGTTTGCAGTAATGGGTTACAAGAGCAATAGGATACTAATACAGAATCAGAGAAGCAGAATATGTGGCTGTGTATACATTTATGCATGTGTGTATATGTATATAAAATATTTTATACAGAGTATTATATTTATATATTACTATTTATTTATAGTATGTCTACAAAGTAATATATATTATGTGTGTATACATATATGCATCGTATGTGTGCATAATACATGAATTACTATGTAACTACATATAAATGTCTTAAATATTTAAGATATTACTATAATGAAAATATTTTCTATTCTAAGTGTGTACAAATGATAGTCTCTACTTTATATGTGTTGATTTCATTTGCAAATTTTAATGTGTGTATTGATACCTTTTCTTATAAGCAACAGATGTTTAGGAGTCTAATATTACTTCTACAATGATATACGTACAGAGTCCCACACTGAGATGTGAGAAATTCCTTTCCTTCTGTTGTTGAGGAAAAAGGAATTTGTCCTTTTCTGGCCTTTCCTTCCTGACCCAGTAGGAGTGGACAGTTCCTCAGGTCTCAATCTTGCCTGAGCGGTATTTCAAGGAGTAGAACTGGGAAAATGAGCTGAGTCACAGAGGCTGTTTTCAGATGGAAAACAACAAGAGGAGCCTAAACAATGAGTCAAAAATTTAAAATATGGAGTTTGGAAGCTATGGGATTTGACTCTTTGTAGTTCTCAGTCATTCCCTTTTGACCTGCTTACCATTTATATTTTCAGCCATGTTTTTTTCACCTCATTAATTATACCACTTTTTCTTGATTTTTCTTTCAATTTTACTATGCCAACCAAGACAATGACTATATTAGTTATATTGTTGCTTGAGTCCATTTGGGTTTCTATAACAGAGTAACATTGATTAGGTGATTCATAAACAATAAATATTCATTTATCACAATTCTGGTGGATGGGAGGTTCAAGATCAAAGCAGTGGCTGATTCAGTGGCTACTGAGAACTCACTTCTTGGTTCATTTACAACTAGTTGTCTTCACTCTGCCCTCATGTGGCAGAAGGGATGAGGGTGCTCTCTGACGTCTCTTTAATAAGGCTCTAATCTATTCCTGAGGGCTTCAACCTCATGACCTAATCACCTCCAAATACCATCACATTAGGTGTTTGTATTTAACATGCAAATATTTGGAAAACACAGTCTATAGCCATTATTCAATTGTGAGTCTTTCCCTAAGAACATATGACCATTTTCCATTCTCCACTGCTAATTTTCTTTTTCTTTTCTTCCACTGCCAACTTTTTATAGAAAGAATTGAATGTACTCCATTTTCATTTTTATTTTTGTCTAGTACTTTCCACTATAATGAACAAATCTTTAAAAGAAACCTAAAACCTTCCAAGTGTCAAATTTAAGGGGCACTATTCTTTCCTTTCTGCTTTAAGCATTTCTCTGGATTTGATACAGATGATCATAGTTTCTTTTAGAAAATCTTTTTATATCTGCCAAAGACTTCTCTTATAGTTTTTCACTATTATTCCTTATCATTTTCATTTTAAGTTATTTCCTGGTTCTTATTAATCCACCATCCAATTAAATAATGATATGTTTCTCATGATTCATTTCTTGAATCCTTTCTCTTCTTCATATACTCAACATTGAGAGATCTGTGTCTATACATGCTTATGCATTCCCTAAACTGTGTCTGTAGCTAAAATCCCACTTTATATTCTAGACTAGGTTTTCCAAATGTGTACCTGACAGTCTGCTCAAGACTTGAAAAACATGATGAAATTTAATCTTGCTAAACTTCTAACAATGTTCTTTTCTATTGTGTTTCTTATTTTGATTATTTTTTTTCTATTTACTTAATGGTCATTCTGAAGGAACTATTAAGATTTTTCATGTCCCTTACACCTCAAAAATCTAATCTGTTACAAAACCATAGTTTTAAAATTGATTCCTTCCTCTCAATTTGCCCTTCCATTGCCTAAGTTTAGTATATGTTTGTTTGTTTGTTTTTTCCTTTGGAATTCTCTCTTACAACTATGAACTTTTCCAGTATTCTCTTTTCCTATTTACTCCTTGGCTATCTAGCTACTTACTTTTGTTAAAGACTGAACTCCTAAGAAACACTTGAGCTGATCATTTTATATTTCTAAAACACAGGCAAATCCTCCTGAGAAATTGCATTCTTCAGTCCCTTATTGTATTGCTTTAAAACACTTAGACTAGTAATTTTTTTGTTGTTGTTGGTTGATTGGTTGATATGATTTGAATACGTATTTCATGTAGGAGAATGAATAACATAAAGCTTAGAAAGTTGAAGTTTCTGATTATGAAGAAAAGTTGAGTAATAAACTAAATCATTTGAATTTTATACCAAAGGTCACAGTATTTGACTGAATGACCCCAAATATGAGAATGACATGTTTGGATCTGCCTTGTGAAATATTGTATTTTCTTTGAGAGAAATGTATAAACTGAATCGTTCATAGGTAGACCTAAATAGTATTATACTAAGTAAAATAAGTCAGAATGAGAAAGATATATACCACATGAATTCATTCATATGTGAAATCTAAAAAACAAATGAACAAAAATGAACCCAAAGCAGAATCAGAGCTTTAAATACAGAGAACAAACTGATGGTTGACAGAAGGAAGGGAGATGGGAAGATAAACAAAATGGGTAAGGCAGAGTGGGAGATGAAGATTTCCAGTTATAGAATGAATAAGTCATGGGAATCAAAGGTAGAGCATAAGAAATAATAATATTGTAATAGTGCTGCATGGTGAAATATGGTAACTATATTATGAGCATAGATAATATAGAAAGATGTTAAATCACTGTGCTATAGACCTGAAACTAATGTAGAATTGTATGCTGACTATGTCCAAATTAAAAAAAAAAAGATTATAAAAAAAGAAATAAAAGGGATGAAATGTTAAAAGTTCATAGAGAAAATTCAAAGATATCACTTAGGAGATAATTCTTGACATCTGTATCAAAGTTTTAGATATGATAGAGTAATGGATATTGGACATATCCACATCTTTAATGCTGAAGAAAAGGCAAAAAAATGTAACTGTCACTCTACAACTTAGATCCTCTTAAAATTAGAGTGAAATAAAGATAGTTCAGCTAAGAAAAAGCTAAGAAAATTCATCAATAGCAGATTTGCACTACTAGAAATGTTACTGAAAATATTTCAAGATGAAGAGAGGTAATGAATATAAACACTTGGAACTACACAAGGAATAAAAATACCAGAAATGAAAAAAATATGTAAATGAATATAAACAATTTTTTCAACTTTTAACATTTCTTTAAAGGACAAATAACAAATGTCATATACTAAAATATGAAGAGGTAAAGTGAATAGGAACAACTTATAGCAAAATGGAAGAATAGTGTTTTAAATTCTTGCAGTACAGGGACACCTGGATGACTTAGGCCGTTAAGTGTCTGCCTTTGACTCAGGTTCTGATTCCAGGATCAAGCCCTACGTAGACCTCCCTGCTCAGTGGGTAACCTGCTTCTCCTCCCTACCCCCTACTCATGTTATCTCTCACTATCCCTCTCTCTCCCTCCCTCTCTCTCAAATAAATAAATAAAATCTTTTAAATAAACAAACAAATAAGTAAACAAATAAATAAATTCTTACAGTATAGATGAAGAGATATAATACTAAATCAGGGCAGAGTGTGACAAGTTAAGGCTGCATATTTTAATACAAGATGTGATTGATCAATAGATAAATATGTTCAAATAAAACAAACATACATCACAAAAAATTAAATGCATATCACATAAGGAACAAATGGAATAACAAATAATATTTGATTGGTTCAAAAGGAAGTAGGCAAAAGAGAAAAAGAAACAAATACAGAAGGGATAAATAGAAAACATATAGTGGGGCACCTGGATGGCTCAGTCAGTTGGGTTATTGGCTCTTGGTTATAGCTCTGGTTATGTTCTCAATGGTGGTGATCTTGTGGGTGGTGAGATCTGTGATTAAGCCTGTGATCTCAGATCAGGCTCTGCAGTCAGTGGGATATCTGCCAATCCCTCCACTCATGCAAAGGTAAAATGACAGACTTAAGCACAACCGTATCAAATACTATATAAAAACTAAATGGAAAAATACTCTAATTAAAATCAGAGATTCGGGATGCCTGGGTGGCTCAGTTGGTTAAGCGGCTGCCTTCGGCTCAGGTCATGATCCCAGCGTCCTGGGATCGAGTCCCACATCGGGCTCCTTGCTCAGCAGGGAGCCTGCTTCTCCCTCTGCCTCTGCCTGCCTCTCTGCCTGCGCTGGCTCCTGCTCTCTCTCTCTGACAAATAAATAAATAAAAATCTTAAAACCAGAGATTCTTCAATTGGATTATTTGTTAAAAATGGATAGACAGTTTTTATGTAGGAAAAAAATCACTTTTTTTCAGTTAAGTATTATCTAAAAATGAACATCCAGAATCGCACATTAAGACATTAGAAACTCAAGGGTTTTTTTGTTTGTTTGTTTTATTTTGTTTGTTTGTTTGTTTTACGAAGAAGAAGGAAGGAAAATCTCCCTTTTTGGTCTAAAGACTCAGGTTAAAAGGGTTAAGAAATTTTATCATGAAAACACTACTCATGAGAAAGCTTGAGTGACTATATTAACAATAAACAAAAATAGGCATCTAGACAAAGAATGTCACCAGAGAGAAAGGGAGCATATAATTATGGATTTTTTCATAAAAAATCCATTAGAACCATAATGTGAGGGTGCCTGGGTGGCTCAGTGGGTTAAAGCCTCTGCCTTTGGCTCAGGTCATGATCCCAGGGTCCTGGGATCGAGCCCCACATCGGGCTCTCTGTTCCGTGGGGAGCCTGCTTTCCCTCTCTTTCTGCCTGCCTCTCTGCCTGCTTGTGACCTCTGTCTGTCAAATAAATAAATAAAATTTTTAAAAAATCATAATGTGTTCGCTCCAATTAACAGTGCCAATTTACAAGGAACTGGTACCATTCAAGGACTGCAGGATTTAGTTACTATTTAGATAGAGAAAGATTACAAGGCTTCTGGTAACACAAGTTCTAGTTTTATTGTTGTGTGGTATTCTAAATTGTAGTATGAAGCACTATTATGATTTCAGAAGACCATGTCTTATGGTACTTGTGGCAACCCTTGAAAAAGTTAGTGTTGACCTCCCAGTGCCAGGTAGAGAGTTCTGGTAGCATGTGATGTCTCTAGAATTTTTTTAGTGATTCACTTTGCAGTGAATTATTAATTTGGGGTTGAACAGAGAGTGTCTCAATATTTTATAATGGTTTACAGTGCTATTGCTGCAAGTTGCATAATCTATTTTTTTCTTTCAATGAGCATCTTACTTCCTAAATATATAAATTCAGATAAAGTGCTACAGGTAAAAAAATGTTAGTAACATGATCCAGATGGTTCAATAGTTCTGTGTCTCTCTGCTTTCTATTTCTGTGGTGAGACTTGAGCAGTAGCATTGTATTGATGCTCTAATTAAGGCTTATATTTAATCACTTAATTTCCTATATTGGAAACATACTTTTGCTATTTTCCCTAGCTTTTTATCACTGCTGCACTAATAACTGTATCCAAAAAAAGCCAGCTTAACATCTTTATTGATCTATGTAATTAGCACTGAAATCACATTATAGAAAATCTTTTAAGTCTCAGGTTGCATCATGCATAAAGAACTATTTTCTACTTATTGTTTTTTTAAGCAATTAGCTTTGTGACCACTGTGCTATTTCTCCACAGTATAACAAATATAAAAATGATGCAAAGAATTTATTACCTCTTTTGGACAAGATTGAAATAGTTTACAGTGTTTATAAATGATTTGCAAGAAATTTTACAGTAATGAAAGTCATAAATTATATTCCGATTCCATGTCTACAATGTTGAGGAACAATGATAATCACCATTTTGTGTTTTTCTTTCAGCTTTTGATAAAGAACCATATAGTGTTCAACGTACATGCCCTCAAGTTATTTAGAAAGCAATAATGTACAGCAATAATTAAAACACCATAAAGTGCAGCCGTCCAAACAAACAAATGTCAGTGTTTTATTAGGGAGTTTTGTAAAGAGTATAAAGGTCTTTGGATCATTATCACAAATGCCAGTCCAGGTTGAATCAACATGTAAATGAGATTGCGAATCTCTGTAGGATGTTCAGTGCACCGATGCCCATCCGAGGCTTAAATATTAGAGAATTATAAATAGAAACTGATGAGCCTCACATATTACTGAAAGTAATTTCAAGCCCTTTGCAAAAATAAGATAAAATTTCATTTGAGGAAGTTATCAGGCAGCAGAGCATAGTTAAACAAAATCATTGGCCTGTTCCATCATGGAATCAGTAATAGGATTTGTAATTTACTATAAAGATTTTGGCCTTATTCAAATGTCTTCTGATAGTTTCAAAGGCTCGAATGAAAGTAAAACTCCATCTTGTATAAATTATCCCTTCCATACATTTTCCTAATCCCTAAGTGTAGTTTTAGAGGTCAAATCACCAACTTGGGAAGTTTTCATATAGTGAGAAGTAGATCCAATAGCTAGAGAAAGTGGTTATTTTTTTTAAAGATTTTATTTATTTATTTGAGATCACAAGTAGGCAGAGATGCAGGCAGAGAGAGACAGATGCAGGCTCCCCGCTGAGCAGAGTCCAATGTGGGCCAGGGCTCTGTCCCAGGACCCTGAGGTCTGACCTGAGCCAAAGGCAGAGTCTTAACCCACTGAGCCACCCAGGTGCCCCAAGAAAGTGGCTATTTACATGGAGATATTTTCACATGTAAATGAGATTCACTGGAAATTGTTTAAATTAGTGAAAATAAGCCACTAGACTCACTGAGCCACCCACGCGCCCCGAAAATAAGCCACTAGAAAATTGCAGAATCTAACCTAATCATAGAAGGGCATTTGATTAAATGGCTATGTTACAAACAATCTGTTAAAAATAACTGTATAATAGAAAAATATGCAAAATACAGGAATTTTCATTTTATAAGTGAAATTATATTATAATCAGGATCTTTACAATTGAAAAGACCAAACTCAATTTCAGCTTCTCTTAACTGAGAGAGGATTTATTTGAGATATAATGAAAATAATAGATACATTTAACAATCAAAAATATTCATCTGATAAATAAAAATAAAAACAGTTTTTAAAAATCAAGTTTTCCTCCTTTTTTAGCAAACGAATTTTATTTAGCACAAGTTGTACATAGTGACAATTTTTTTCAAGTGTTGATTGACACTCAGTATTTGAAGTGAAACTCCAGCATTTTTATGTCATTTTATATTACCAGTTAACCAATGATAAATTATAATAAGGGATCATAAGTTAACCAATTTTATACATATCTTGTGAATATAAAAAAATGATTTGCAACTATTTTTTAAACTATTAACCTCTTTCCAGGAGCTCTGCCTTATAAGACAATTAAATAAGAAAGCCAGAAATTTGCACTCATTATTTCTCATAACCTAATGAAAGGGAAGAAAAAAGGAAGGAAGTATTGACTAATTGAATAAGAAAAAAAAACACATAGAGAAAAGAACATATTCTGGTAATTTTACACTTGGGCATATCCTGATAATCACTTTTGGTGCAGTCTTTGATAGAGGAAATTATTAGGCATTTGATTTCCTCCATTTCTCCAATGGTAACAATAATTTTAATACTACATCACTCTTGTTCTAAATAATGTATTTAAAATAGCCAGCCATTGACTGGATTTTACCCTTCACTCCAGAAACATTTTATTCAATCCTGACTTACAGTAATCTACCCTGAGAAGCATTTTTTCACTCTGATTCTTGCCCTTAAGATGTTCTTCTGAAAAAAAAAAAAATACCCTTATAAGCCAAAATTGTGTTTTAGGTGTAGTTTTCCTAATTTTTGAAAACTAAATGGGAGTGTTATATATAAACGCAGCCTAAATGTAAGTCACAAAAAGCAAACAGGTTTCCCTGTTAAAGATTTGCAAGGTTTTCTGCATTTTCTCTTTCTTTCTCTCCCCTCTCTTCCTCCCTCTTTCCTCCTTTGTTCTTTCTGACTTATTTTTCTCTCTTTCTTCCTGCAGACCTAAACAACCTTATCTTATCTTCCTGCAGGCCTAAGCAATCTCTTTCCATCTTGATTAAATAGATATACTTGATTATAGAGTTATTCTCTATTTTTTTTAAGATTTTATTTATTTATTTGACAGAGAGAGATCACAAGTAGACAGAGAGGCAGGCAGAGAGGAGGTGGGGGAGCAGGTTCCCTGCTGAGCAGAGAGCCCGATGTGGGGCTCCATCCTAGGACCCTGAGATCATGACCTGAGCCGAAGGCAGCGGCTTAACCCACTGAGCCACCCAGGAGCCCCAGAGTTATTCTCTATTTTAAGAACAAAGTTTTTATTTAGGTTAACTATAAATTAAATTTAATTTATATTCTAAAGATCCTAACTTTCTTTTTTAAATATTGAGATCTCTTTTAAAAAGAGACTTAATTATCTGAGAAGTAATTCAAAATAAAATCTGTAGGTAAAAACTTATGTGCAAGTATTGATAAGGGAAAAACTGTACTTCAAGATGGCTGACCAAATCTAGGGAATATCCAGTCCCTCTCTCAAAGCACTTCAGGGTGCCTCTTTCCTACCCTGTTCTAGCTCATGCCAAAAGTACCAAGTATGTAGAAGTAGAAGGGTATAAATTCTCCTCCCTGCCTGTGCTTGGGACTCAGACCTTGGGAGAACAGCTTCCTCGGAGCCCACTGGTATTAAATAAACCTCCAGTCCTTCTAAGTCTCCAAGTGCTACTTGGTTCTTCCATCAGGATCCAGTCCAGTTTCCGTAACAGTATAATTGACTTTCAATACAGAAAAATAATTTTCAAAGTTATTAATAAATCACTGATGATCTGTCAGTGTAAGTTGATATCATAATCTTAATCATAGACAAATATCCAGTGATTCTAACCAATCTTTCGGGATATTTGACCAAAGATTGATGAAGCAAACATTCAGTTCTCTGAATTATCTAGGTTGTCTTGTCAAATAATGCAAGTATATCATATAATCCCATGCCTTTTATTCATTTAGTGTTATATATAGTAAGGAAAGATTATTCTACATGAACACATTTTTCTTAAAGCATGTTGTTTTTGAAACATAACAAAAGTGTAGACGATATGTCTTCCATTCAAATTGGAAATAAATAGATATCATTGGATAAATCAGAGACCTGAAAGAATTGCTATTATTAATTAAATTCAAGTATCTCGAGAGAAAATAGAGTGTATGTGTACGTGTGGAGGGAAGAGTGATAACTTATTATTTTTTAAAACCATGACTTAAAACTTTCTCACATTAAATGCAAGTAAACAATTCACAAATGGTTCCCAAAGAATCACACTCTTTAGAATACCTAAACACTCACAATATCCAACAATAAAGTTTTATTTTTTTAATTTTATTTTTATTTTTATTTGATAGAGACACAGAGGGAGAGAGCAAACAAGTAGGCAGAGATGCAGGCAGAGGGAGAGGGAAAAACAGACTCACTGAGCAGAGGCGGGATCCCAGGGCTGGAGCTGAAGGCAGATGCTGAACCCACTGAGCCACCCATGTGCCCTAGTAGTTTTATTGTTAATCAAAATTTCTTCATTGTATTCAACTCACTGTTTACAAAGCCACTAGGGAAAAAAATCATAAAGGAGCAGAGAAAATTATCATTTAATAATTTTCTTTAATTAAGGCTTATTCTTTAAAATTTTGACTCTACTTATAGAAAGCTTATCTAATGTGTATTAATTTAAGCTGATTCATATTTTATATATGTATATATACAAATAAGTAAAATTATATAGCCAAGATAATTAGCTAAGAATGATTCCATGAGAAATTCATATTGAAATTTTTTTAAAGCCCTTCCTAATTAAGCATGACTTTTTGGTTGCAAAGTACATTTTGATTGCAGCCTATATTATATCATCAAAGGTAATTTGCTGATCTCTACAATCTATCTGCTTTTGCAATCTGGCAAAAGCCCTTTCAAAGGAATGGTAGAAATCTTGAGCCCTCACAAGATGGCAGTAGTGCAACATTAATGTTAATAATGCTTATTATTCATAAAACAAAAAGGGCTTTCAAATAATAAAAATACTTTGAAATACTAACCATGGGAGTCAGGCCTGAATATAGAAAATGATCAGAAAAGTGGAATTTGATATAAATATAATATATTAAGCCTCAGAGAAGCAGCTTAAATGTAATGATTCTTTCTTGTACCAATTTATTTTCTACTGATTTGTTTTTTCATGAGGAGGTAAAGAAAAGAGTGCTCCTTCTCATCCTTTCCTCTCTCACTGCAAGCTGGTTAAAAGGGAGTAAATTCTGGAATCTATTTTCGCAATTCGTTTTCTTGTAATTCTAACAGTCATGGTAAATTCTGTATAAAAAACATAAAAATTATATATACTTTCTTTTCAAATGTTGGTAGCTTGTAAGAATATGAGAAATCACACACATTGATATCAGATAGACCCATATAAAAATCTTGGCTCCTCACTTTAGGTGTGTTACTTAAATTCTCTTAGTTTCCACATTTATAATATGAAAGTTATAGTACCTACCTTTCAGAACAACCTTGAGAAATAAATGACACATAACTTTTGCACTGTCATTGCCTTTAACACTTGATGAAAGTTTACAGAACCTATTCAAATTGATGCATTTCCTATCTGCCTCAAGTCTTTTCAGCAAATATTATTATATTTCTATATACTTCTGTGGCAAAATTTACCACATTGTTCCCCTGGGACAACCCCACTGTTTGTGTGGTTACCATTTCTCCAATTTATTCCTCTATTCCCTCTGAGTTATTGGTCTAGTCAGATAGGCTCCAATATGTTGTTATCACAAAGCCTTCTGAGATTGGCTTCTTGTCAATTCTTTACTATTTATCTACACTTATCTTCTCATTCCTGTTGACCGCTTGTTACTCTAAGCAACATTGCTGACTTCCTTTCTCCTTTTCCATTACATTTAGTCAATCACAGTTTTTGAGAAAAAAAATTAAGTTTCTATTTTTATGTTTACTTTCAAATTGTCCTATTCACCTACATGTCCAGGTTGACAAAAATTACGGAAAGAATTTTGTGTGATCCTGTTCTTATACACATGTTCATGTAAACTATCTAATGTACTTACATAATGTTGGACTCAGAGGCATATTACTCTATCTTGTTTGAAAAAAACGCAAGTATTGTTAAATATCAGTTATTGAGGTGTGGCCAATATACAAAAAATATACACTTAGAAAAATAATTCAGCTCAATTAAATATCATAAAATGAAGGTGTGTGTAACCAATACCAATATCAAGAAATAAAAAATCATCCCACAAACATGCTTTGTGCTTAAAGGAACTTTTATACCCTTCTTCTCTCCCAGAATAATCCCTACTGATTTTTCAAGCTGTAGATTAGTTTTTCCTGTTTGTGAACATCAAATAAATGGAATCATACCCTTGCTTAAGCTTTTATATCTGGTCCTTTTTAGTCAACATTATATTCAGGTGATTCATCTTGATTTTGTATAGCTACAGTCCATTCCATTTCATTGGTGTATAATAGTGTATTAAACTAAGAGACCACAATATGATATCCATTCTACATAAATTTAGGTTGTTTCAAGTTTGGGGCTATTACAAATAATGTTGCTATGAAAAATCTTATAATTACTTTTGTGAATTTCTGTGTGTTAACCTAGGGATGAAATTGCTATATTCATAGCATATTGCATATGTTCAGTTCAGTTAGAAAATATTAAGATTCCTCCAGTGTTGCAATATCAACTTATGTTCTTGCAAGCAGTCTATGATAGTACAAATTGCCCCACAGATAGCATTTTTAATTTTAGACATTCTGGTGAGTATGTAGTCTCATCTCAGTATGGAGTTTTTTAGAACATTCTTTATTAAAAAATATTCAAATATTCAAAGAACTAGGAAGAACTATGCAGTTAATTCTCATGTAGTCACCACATAAATCCTATAAGTAGAATTTTACGGTATTTGCTTCAAAACATATCTATTCCTATAGCTATCTATATATATAGCATCTTAAATTTTTAATGAATTTCAAAGTAAGTTACAAATACCAATATACAACCCCTAAACATTTTGGCAATGGTTTCCATAAACTAGGTTTGCTATTTGTTTACTTTCTTTTAGGAGAGAAAAGTAAAACTAAATCAAATTTACAATTCTTAAGTTTACAGATGAGTTGACAATGAAGGAATTATATGTCAAAATCCTATAAAGATATAGAAGAGTACAATCACTGCAGAATATTCTCTCATACCTCTTCCCAATAATTCCTACTCCTACACCCTCCCATAAGAGGCTAACATTGGCTTGCTACTAGAGAATTTCAAATAAATGGAGTCATACTCAATACTTTATGACTTCTTTCCCTTATCAAAGTATTCATAAGAGCTTTACTGAGCTCTTTCTGAGAGTTTAATTAACATAAAGAAATTCCACATAATAATACACACAACTTGGTAAGTTTGACATATCTTAGTCCCGTTTTGCAATGCTCCCCCTTGCCTCTTCCAAATCCCATCTCCATAGACTGTGTGTTCATGGTCTAGAATTTCATGAAAAGGAGATCAAACAGCATGAACTACTTATTGGTCAGACATCTTTCACTCATCATAATAATTTTGAGATTCATTCATGTTGGCATCTGTATCAAATTCATTCATATTCATTGATGATAAATATGCCATTGTATACATATGCCACAATATGTGCATTTGTTTACCCATTATAGTAGACATTTCCAGTATTTTGCCTATTACAAATAAAGCTGCTAAGAATACACACTTTTATTTTTGTTAAATATCTGGTTATGAAATGATTGAGTCATATGGTAGATGCAAGTTTAAGTAAGAACCTACCGAATTGTTTTTCAAAAAGGTTCTATCTAGAATTTTCAAAAAGGTTCTGGCAGTGTTAGAGACTCTAGTGCTCTGCACTCTCACCAACACATGCTATAATCAGTTATGTTTTAATTTTAATCCTTCTAAAAGATGTAGTAAGAACTAATTGTGGCTTTATTTCATTTTTCTAATGGCTAATAGTGTTGAGTATGCTTTCATGTGTTTAGTTGCCATATGTATTTCAGTTTTAAAACTAGTGAAGTATTTACATGTTAAAACCTTGTACATATTTATGCATACAACTCGATGAGTCTGGGGTTAAGTATACACTATGAAAACTTTGCCACCATCAAGGCCATAAACCTAGTCAACACCTCCCAAAGTTGCCTCCCATCCTTAATATTATTATTATTATTACTATCATTATTTTAAAATTATTACTATCATTATTAATGTGTGTGGTAAGAACACTTAAAATAAGACCTACCTTCTTAGCAAATTTTAAGTATATATGTAATATTAATTATAAGCAATGTGGTATGTAGTAGATCTCGAGGACTTATGTTTCATAACTCTGTACCCTTTAACAATTTCATCCACATTTTCTTCTCTTCCCAGCCCCTGGTGAAACCATTCTATTCTCTGTTTCTGTGAATCTGACTATGAGAGCATACAATATTTCTCTTTCTCTGTCTAGCTTATTTAACTTAACATAATGTCTTCAGCTCCATCCATGTTGTTGCAAATAGCAGAATTTCTTTTGTTTTTAAGACTTAATAATATTCCATTGTATGTATATACTATATTAGCTTTTATAAATATATATATTTATATTCATATATTTATATACCTTATGAATATATATTCTATTATATATGTAATATTCATATCATGTGCCCATTTCTTAAAATTTTTGTTTCTTTTGGTTAAGTTTCTATTTTCTTTTTGTTAAGTTTTAAAATGTTCTCTATTCTGGATATAAATTGTTAGCCACATATGCAATTAGTAAACATTATCTCTTCATCCTTGATCTGTTTTTCTATTTTGATGTCAATACCATACTACATTTATTATATTTACAATAACTTTGCATTCAGATAATATAAATCTACATTATTTCTTCTTCATTTGGAATATGAATTGGTTGTTCTAAACTTTTCAATATTCATGTAAATTTTAGAATAAACCTTTTAGTTTCTACAAAAAGAAAGAATTTTTCTTTCAGAAAAATCTTTTCAGATTTTTCTTAAATATTAGGAATTTCAGATTTTTCCTAAATATTAAGTATTTTTATGTTAATATAAATGCTATTTTTATTTATTTATTTTTAATTTTTAGAAGATATACATATATATTAAGTTTTTATTTATTTATTTGAGATATAGAATGAGTGAGAGTGTGAGTGAGAGTACAAGCGGGGAGACAAAGGGAGAGGGAGTTGGAGAAGTGGACTCCCCACTGAGCAGGGAACCCAACATGGGGCTCTATCCCAGGACCCTGGGATCATAAGCTGAGCCAAAGGCAGAAGTTTAACTGACCAAGCCACTCAGGTGCCCCATAAATTGTATTTTTAAATCTCAACCTCCAGTGTTTACTACTAGTATATCAATACACAATTTCTTTTTTTAAGATTTTATTTATTTATTTGTTAGAGAGAGAGAGAGAGCACAGGCAGAGAGGCAGGCAGAGGCAGGCAGTGGCAGAGGGAGAAGCAGGCTCCCTGCCGAGCAAGGAGCCAGATGTGGGACTCAATCCCAGGATGCTGGGATCATGACCTGAGCCGAAGGCAGCCGCTTAACCAACTGAGCCACCCAGGCGTTCCCACAATTTCTTCTTATACATTGATATTATACCTTATAACTTTGCCAAATTTATAAAATAATTTTTGCTGATTTTTGTCAATTTCATTGGATTGTCTATAGAGATATTTCTGCAATTCTGCAATCTGTCTTTATTTTTTTGTCCTTGTTTCATTGCAATGAAATACAGTATAATACAGAAAAGAAATATTAGCAGTGCTTATACATAATTTGTCTCTGTTCTTAGGTGAAAAACATTTAGCTTTCGTCGTTTTTTTTTTTAAGATTTTATTTATTTATTTGACACAGAGAGATCACAAGTAGGCAGAGAGGCAGGCAGAGAGAGAGACGGAAGCAGGCTCCCCACTGAGCAGAGAGCCCGATGTGGGGCTCGATCCCAGGACCCTGAGATCATGACACGAGCCGAAGGCAGAGGCATTAACCCACTGAGCCACCCAGGCACCCCTTAGCTTTCGTCTTAAAGTACAATGTTAATAACTGGTTTTCATACCTTCCAGAAATTTCTTCTATTCCAAGTTTGCTAAGAGGTTTTTATTTTTTTTTTAAATCAGGATGGATATAGGATCAATTATATGTACAAAGATGAATATGAATATTCTTGTTTAGTTTTCTACATTTATGGAATAACAGCCAGTTAGTAAATAGTTTATTTTTGTACTCATGTTTTATAATATCAACGTGAATGCTGAATTAGTGGATATTGAACATTGCCTCTATGGAAAATGTAGAATTAGGTTCCTGTGAGCCTCTGATCACAACTATTCATTAACTGATCAATATATAACTTTGGTTTATGCATACTTAAGCTTAAAGACTATTTAATACATATTGCTGATTTATTAACATTGAATTCATGACTAACAGCATTATAACTCACCTAATGAAATTATAATACATGCATATTTTTCATCACAACCTTCTTGCAGTTAACAACACAAAACAAAACTTCAGTACCACACTCGGGGTCATTTTAAACAGCAAAATCACCAACAGAAGTGTCAAAAATGTGACACAAATAGACCAAGAAAAGGACACTTGTTTACAAGATACAAACTAAAACAAGAACACAGGGCATTGCCTTATTTTATCTCATTGGGAATAAATATGAATGTCCTGTGAATCAAATTTCTGGCAACTCTGTCTGTGCTGGCAAGTGATTGTGGAAGTACTCTAAGTATAGATTAGGGGGTTAGAAATAAAATTTAGCCAATAAGCAAAATAGTAAATTAAAAATTCACGAACAATGAGAACCAACTGCATGTATTTTTTGTTGTTGGATTTTGTTATTTTTAAAAGAATTTTTGCATTTGTAATCTTGGGAGATATTGAAATGCAATTTTTTAAATCAAATTTTTGTCTTGATTCAATGTCAGAGAAATGTTGGAATCATAAAATGAGAGGAATTCACCCTCTTCTTCAATTTATAAAGTACTTGTGTCAAATCTGTATTGTTGCATCTTAAATATTTGGTACAATTTCACAGTGAAGCTATCAGGGCCTGGAGGTTTCTTGTTTGTTCTGTAGGAAGTTTTTTAATAATGAATTCAATATTTCTCATAAATCATTGCCTATACAGGTTATCTGTTTTGAATGAGCTTTGGTATTTCAGTACTATTACCATTTTCTATAAATTGTTAAATTTACAAAATTTTCATATTTTCTTCTTATTCCTTTCATATCTGTAGAATCTGTAATAATAGCTTTCTTATTTCTGACATTGGCAATTTTTCTTCTTTCTCTTTTCCTTATCAGCCTAAAGAAGGAGAGGTTAATAAATTTTACTAATTTTCTCAAATTACAGGCTTTATTTTTCAAATTGACTTTCTTCATTATTTCTATCTTATTGGTTGCCACGCTGTTTTTTTTTTTTATATCTTCCCCCTATTTTTTTTTTTTTTTTTTGGTGACTTTGAGTTTCTTTCTATGTTTTCATCAGGTAGAAGGTAAGGTTGTTTCTTTGAGACCGTTCTTTCCTAATGTGGGTATTTATATTATAAATTATCCTGAAGGTACCAGTTTAGCAGTTTCCCATTAATTTTGGTATGTTTTATTTTCATTTTCATTCTGTTCAAGGTACTTTTTGAATTTTCTCTTTGAATTTCTTCTTAGATGCACAGTATTATGGGCTGAATTGTATCCCTTCCTCCTGCCTCTGAAATTCATGTATTGAAACTCTCACCCCCAGCACCCCAGACTGTGACTGTGTTTGGAGATGGAGATTTCAAAGAGTTTACATTTAAATGAGATTCTATCTGAGGGCTCTATTATAATCTGATGGTTATCCTAATAAGAAAAGTAATTATGGACATAATACCAGGAATACACATGCACTTATCTCTTGGAAATATGAGTATCAGGTGAGTCAATTTTTTGCTACTCGGCACCTGGAAAGGCCATGTCAAAACATAGCTGAAAGGTGGTCATCTGCAAGCCAAGGAGAGTCCTCGGGAGAAACCAAACCTGCCAACATCTTGATCTTGGATTTCTAAGCTCCAAAACTAAAGGAAAAAAAATTGTTCTTTAAGTCACTCAGTTTATATATATATATATATATATATTTTTTTTTTAATTTATTTATTTGAGAGAGAGAGACAGTGAGAGAGTCTGAGCGAGGAGAAGGTCAGAGGGAGAAGCAGACTCCCCATGGAGCCGGGAGCCCGATGCTGGATTCGATCCCGGGACTCTGGGATCATGACCCCAGCCGAAGGCAGCCGCTCAACCAACTGAGCCACCCAGGCACCCCACTCAGTTTTTGATATAGTGTTATGGCCACCCTCACCCAAGGATATTTAGAAATGTGTTTCGTTTCCAAATATTTGGGAATTCTGCTGCTAACTTGTTATTAGTGCCTCATTTAAGTCCACTGTGGTCAGAGAACATATTTTGTATGACTTGAATCTTACTCTGGTGATTGAAAGCAGTTTCACTCTATAGCATGTGGTCTATCTTAGCAGCAATTGTTCAATATTGAGTAGAACAGAATATATTTCCATGCATTTTATGTTGAGTATTCTATAAATTCAATCAAGTCAATTTGATTGATAGTGTTGCTCAGTGTCCTATATATTTACTGAAACTCTACTTGTTCTATTAATTTTTGATACAGATGTTAAAATCTCTGACTATATGGATTTGTCTATGTCTTCATATAGTTCTTCCAGTTAATGCTTCACATATTTCAAAATTCTGTTATAGATGCAGAGTCTTTTAGGATTATTAGTCTCTAGGATTATTGGGGTCTCCTGATAAATTGTGCCCCTTTTTATGGACTTATTATAGACAATTAATATTATATATTAAACATGTTAGCTATAGATTTTACCCTGGGATCTGATGCTGGGCCTTAAAGTCAGCAGAACAAATAGTAGAGCAAGAAATAGGGACATAAATAAAGTAGGGGCAAGCAACACCAAACTGGAACCTATGAAGACCATTGGACCCTGTTCTGCTCTCTCACCACCTCCAAGCTATCAACTTTGATATTGTAGGGGGCAAGGAGGAGAAACTGGAGCTCTTTGTCATGGAGCTACACACACACCTGGCCCAGGAACTTCAGAAGCTGAAGGATGTATCTGGGGGGAGCTGGAAAAACCTCTGGGTGGCTGCTGCCTTACACCTACGAGGTGAACCACAGTTTAATGACATGTGAGCTGCAGTAGTGTTGGATGCTCTGAACAGTCTTTCTGAGTACAAAAAAGAATGTGACTCTTGCTTCATGTTGCTTTTCAAATCGCATATAAAGTATCTCATGTGGGTGCAAGCAAACCTCAAACTTTGCAGGGATAGAAATTCTCCGAATTTTGTGGTTTGCTAAACCACTGTGGTACAATTAACTACCACTCCTCCTCAAGGGAAATGGCAAGATTTCATCAAGTGCAAAATGCAGGGATGTCTAGGTAATAAAATAACCTATTTATCTATAATCTAAAATTATATATATATATATATATATACATATATGTGCTAATATATGTATTAGCAAAAATTATATATATACATTATATTTAAAAAATATTTATATATATATTTTGCTGAATATAATACATATATATAATTTTCTGCTAAAATCTACCACATCTGATATAACATAGTCTTTATGTCTTCCTTTAGTATGCTATTATCATAGTACACCTTCTCCATTCTTTCAATTTTAACACATTTGTGGCTTTATTATTTTAAAGTAGTTTTCCTATAGCAGTTTATAGTTGGATCTTGCTTTTTATATCTAGTCTGAAAATCTCTGCCTCTCAATATCACCTACATTATATGTGGTTGTTGATAATATAATTGAATTTAAATCTAGTGGTTTCTATGTGTTTTATATTTTCCCGACTATTTTTTTCCTTTTCCCTGACTTCTTTTGGAAAGTTTCAATTCATTTCTCTCCTGCTTCTCAGGGATTACTGTTCTTCACTCCCTTTTGTCTAGCATTTGGGAAATGGTTGTTTTATATGTTGTATGTTTTTTCTTAATTTGTTTCAGGATGCAGGATACATTTAGTCCCTATTACTTTATCTTGTCCAGAGGAGGATTTCTACCTAGAAAATGATTTAAAGCAGCTCTTATAAAAATACTCAAGGATTCAAATTGATAAATAAGCATTATAAAAGAACAGATAGGAATCCTAAGCTGAAACAACAAAATGAAAAATCTAAACAGGAAAAATTCAATATTTAAAGTTTTTAAAACTTCATTAGATGGGTTAAACAGATTATTGGAATTAACTAAAGAAACTATAAGGAAAGTTGAATATGGATCAATAGATAATACCCAATCTGAAATTCAGAAGTTAAAAACAAAATGTTTGAAACAAAATACAGATCCTTAGAAACTCGAGGTACTATATCTAACAGGCTTAAAATATATGTTAATTGGTGTTTCAGAAGGAAACCAATGTGGCAGACTACCTTTATTGGTAGGTGTGTTAATCCCTCAGGCATTCCTGGGATGTGAATATTTAGGCATCTTGCCAGTTTTTGGTTGGTTTGTCTCTGTTTTCTTATTGATTTATAGAAGATCTTTTTATATTTACAGAACACAAGCATTATTTTGGATATATGTGATGGAAATATCTTCTTTCATCTTTTTTCACTCTTAATTTGTATTTACATTTTAATAAAGGTGGTTTTATTTATTTATTTTTTATTTATTTGTCAGATAGAGAGAGAGCGCAGGAGTGAGCACAGTGAGACAGAGAGGCAGGCAGAGGCAGGGAGAAGCAGGCTCACTGCTGAGCAAGGAGCCCGATGTGGGACTCGATCCAAGGACGCTGGGATCGTGACCTGCACCGAAGGCAGCTGCTTAACCAACTGAGCCACCCAGGCGTCCCTGTATTTATATTTTAGTATTTATAACCCATCTCTTTCCATATGTTACTGTATTGTGTAAGATATTTTGGGCTCTTCTGAGTCCTTAAAAGCATCTTTCTATTCAAAACTGTATTATTTCTTCTCTTGCATTTAGGTCTACCCTTCACCTGCAACATGTTTTAACTACTATGCAACATATCATTTATTGTTTTTATTTTTGTTTTTGGGGGGTCTCATATTTTATTTTCTTTTTTTAAAAAATTTTTATTTAAATCCTACTTAGTTAACATACAGCGTAATATTGGTTTCAGAAGTAGAATTTAGTGATTCATCACTAACATAACACCCAGAACACATCACTTATTGTAAAGACTATGTTTCCCCTACTACTCTCTCATAAATCAAGTGTCCTTGCACATATACACCTATTTCTGTGCTCTCTATGCTTTCCCATGATTTTATTGCCTACTATCATACTAATACTACACTTTAAAGTCAAACAATTTTAAAATAAGTCTTGGGATCTGGTAGAGTAAATCCCTTACTTTTGTTCATATTTTTAAAGATATTGTTAGCTATTTTTAGTCTTCTGTTTTCTATGTACACTTTAAATTGAGAATACTAAATTTCACAATGAAAGTTCCTTAGGATTTAAATTGAGATTGTATTAAATCTTTTTTTTCCAAGTTTAAATTTGAATTCCAGTTAGTTAACATGTAGTGTAATGTTAGTTTCAAAAATAGAATTTAGTGATTCATCACTTATATACAACATCACAAGTGCTCATCACAAGTGCCCGCCTTAGTTAGTACCCATCATCCATTCAACCCATCTCTCCACCCACCACACTCCAGCAATCCTCAGTTTACTTTCATAGTTAAGAGTCTATTTTATGGTTTGTCCCTTTTCCCTCCTATATTCATCTGCTTTGTTTCTTAAATTCCACATATGATTGAAGTCATATGGCATTTATCTTGCTCTGACTGAGTTATTTCACTTAGCATAATACCCCCTAGGTTCATCCACATCATTGCAAATGAAAATATGTCCTTTTTTAATGGGTGAATAATATTCCTGTACATATATATCTTCTTTATCCATTCATCAGTCCATGGAGATTTGGGTTCTTTCCATAGTTTGGCAATTGTTGCTAAGTTTTGGGGAACATCCATACTGTTTTCCAGAGTGGCTGCACCACTTTGTATTCCCACCAATGGTGTAACAGTGTTCCTCTTTCTCTGCATCCTTGCCAACACCTGCTATTTACTGTGTTGTTAAATTTAGTTGTTCTGACAGGTGTGAAGTGCCATCTCCTTATAGATTTGATTTGTATTTTTCTGATGATGAATGAACATTGAACAGTGACATTTCATGTATCTGTTAGCCATCTATATGTCTTTGGGAAAAAAATCTCTTCATGTCTTATGACCATTTCCTAACTAGATTATTTATTTTTTGGGTGTTGAGTTTCATAAGTTCTTTATATATTTTGTATACTAACCCTTTATCAAATATGTCATTTAGAAATATATTTTCTCATTCTGAAAGCTGCCTTTTTAGTTTTATTGGTTGTTTCTTTCAATGTGCAAAAGTTTTTATTTTTTATTTTTTTTAAAGATTTTATTTATTTATTTGACAGACAGAGATTACAAGTAAGCAGAGAGAGAGGAGGAAGCAGGCTCCCTGCTGAGCAGAGAGCCTGATGCGGGGCTGGATTCCAGGACCCTGAGATCATGACCTGAGCGGGAGGCAGAGGCTTTAACTCACTGAGCCACCCAGGTGCCCCCAAAAGTTTTTATCTTGATGAAGTCTCAATAGTTCATTTTTGTTTTTGTTTCCCTTGCCCCTGGCACATGTCTGATAAGAAGTTGCTATGGACAATGACAAAGAGGAGGTTGTTGCCTGCCTTCTCCTCTAGGATTTTGGTGGTTTCCTGTGTCACATTTAGCCCTTTCATCTATTTTGAATTATTTTTGTGTATGGTATAAGGAAATGGTCCAGCTTCTTTCTTCTGCATGTTTCTGTCCATTTACCCAAACATTGGTCGAAGAGACTGTCTTTTTTTCAGTGGATATTCTTTCCACCTTCGTCAAAGATTAGTTGATATAGTTGTGGATCCATTTCTGGGTATTCTGTTCTGTTCCATTGACCTATGTGTCTGTTTTGGTGCCAGTACCATACTCTCTTGATCACTACAGCTTTGTAATATAACTTGAAGTCCAGAATTATATGCTTCCAGATTTGCTTTGCTTTTTCAAGATTATTTTGGCTATTCAGGGTCCTTTGTGTTTCCCTACAAATTTTAGGATTGTTTCTTCAAGATCTATGAAAAATGCTGGTGTTATTTTGATATAATTGCTTTAAATGTGTAGATTCCTTTGGGTAGTATAAACATTTTAACAGTGTTTCTTTTTAACAGTGTTTATTTTTCCAATCCCTGATCATAGAATGTTTTTTACATTTCTTTGCATCATCTTATCTTCTTTCATAATTGTTGTATAGCTTTTAATCAGAGTATAGATCTTTTACTTCTTTGGTTAGGTGAATTCCTAGGTGTCTTATGGTTTTTGGCCTAGTTGTAAAAGGGGTCAATTCCTTGATTTTTCTTCCTACTGCTTCAATTGTTGGTGTATAGAATGTAACTGATTTCTGTACATTGATTTTTGTATCATATGACACTGTTAAACTTATATATTAGTTTTAGGAATATTTTGTTGGAGTCGTTTGGGTTTTCCACATGCAGTGTCATTTTAGACCTAAAGACACCTGCAGATTGAAAGTGAGGGAATGGAAAATGACTCATCATGCTATTGTATGTCAAAAGAAAGCTGGAGTATCAATGCTTATATAGAACAAACTAAATTTTAAACCAAAGACTAACAAGAGATGAAGAAGGGCACTCTATCATAATAAAGGGTTCTATCCAACAAGAAGATTTAACAATTGTGAATATTTATGCCCCAACTTGGGAGCATGCAAATGTATAGAACAGTCAATAACAAACATAAAGGAACTCATTGATAATAATACAATTATATTAGGGGATTTTAACACTCACATCAATGGAGAGATCATCTAAGCAGGAAATCAATAAGGAAACAATTTATTTGAATGACACACTGACTTAACAGATAATACTCAGGACATTTCATCCTGCAGCAGCGGAATACACATTCTTTTTTGAGTGCAAATGGGCTATTGCCCAGAATAGATCACGTACTAGATCACAAATGAGACTTCAACAAGTACAAAAAGATTGAGATCATGCCATGCATATTTTCTGACCACAACATTATAAATATGAAGTCAACCACATGAAAAAAGTTAGAAAAGTTAGAAAGACAAATACATGGAGATTAAAGAACATCCTCATAAAGAAAGAATGGGTTAACCAGGTAATTAGAGAAGCAATTTAAAAATACATGAAAACAAATGATAACGAAAACATGATGGTCCACAACCTTTTGGGATACAGCAAAAGCAGTCATATGCGAGAAGTACATAACAAATAGAGACCTACCTCAAGAAACATATATTAAATCTTTAGATATATTTGGATATAACTGACATCTCTAGAGTACTTAAAATCCTTGTTTCAAAATCTGCAATATGGTACATCATTCATAAATATATATTAAATTCAGTTTAATGCTGCCAGTTTTAAAGGAATAAAAAAGTTAAGATAACATTAAGAAGAGAGTTTTAATCAATGTCATGAGTTTAATTTATGGGTTAATCCACATACAATGTGGTTTTCTTTTCAATCTGTAAAGGTCAATATTGCTTATTTGGTAATTTTTTTCTATGATAACAAATTAGTTCATAATAATTAAATATTTCAAATTTTAACACTACACTTTGGCTTACTGATTTTTCAATGATATACATCTTACACATTTTTTCATAACTCTCCCTTTCTTATGTAGAGGCCACACACATATACTCAAATTACTTCTGAGACAAAAAAAAAAAACTGTTCTTTTTATGAGTATTTTTTTTTCCTCATCTTTGGAGTTTTAAATTTTATTTAGTTTATCTTATGTGATGTCTTTAAATTAAATGCAATAATATCAATGTTGCCACTGTCCTGAAACTTATATTTCAGTTGTTTGTCAATAATAAAAAATTTTATAAGATTGTGAAAAAATGGGCAAAATCTATTTCAATATTTGATGCTCTATCTAATTTTTACTTTGATTATTTCTATATATTGTTCTCATGTCGCAAAGATAATTCTATCTAAAGTCATCTCAGAGAAGAAAAACTAATTTAAGATAATATTCTTTTGAGAATGAAAAACTGGTCATCTTCCTTAGGTATTACGTCTTCTTTAGGTATCTACGCATGTTAACATACAAAGTCAGATTATTATGCACTTCAAGAAGTCCTTTTAAATGTTAACAGATATGTTAACCAGTGACAGACTAAATTTTAAAGCATGTGATTCTTATTTCTTTGCCTTTATTTCCTTACATTCAAAATTTTGTACTATTATTTTGTTATAGACAAAGTTGGATCTTTTTTGGAAAATCACAGTAGCTCTGGAGATGGTCTTGAACATATTTTCAATTGCTTATATTTAAAAACGTATCACTTTCTGCACCCACATGTTTCTCTCTACACCATTAACAAGGTAAAAACTTGGCATCAATGTATAACAAAAGCTTGAAAAGATAATAATAGCTAATATTTTAAAAAGGCCATGTGCCTGGTTCAGGTTTAAGCACTTAGCATGTATCAATTTACTTATTCTTACAGAAATCCCATTTGGATATCAGTAGTATTATCAGATTATCAATTCTAGTTAACAGATGATGAAATGGAGTCAGGAAGAGCTAACACAATTTCCCCAAGGTCACACAATTTGAAAATGACAGAAACATGACTCAAACCCAGATGGTCTGGCCCCAGAGATACCACTTTTTTTTACTTTTTTTTTTTTTCCCACTAGCTTTTTAAAGTTTTAAATTATGTAAATGGAGACACAAAATCCTGTTGATACACTGAAATGCTAATGTTAACATGGCACATAAGAAATTAACAATGACTTTACTATTGTTTTTCATACCATACCAGAGTATTGAATATGATGTTGATAAGTTGTACTTACCTTGGGATAAAAATGTTTCCGTTATATACTCTTACTGTGTGCCTACAAACTCCAGAGATAATCTTAATTTAGAAGTGATCTGAATAGATAGATGTACACTGATCATTCTGGTAAAGAAGAAAATAACTGTCTACTTGAATAACTAGCTTTTTGATGTCCCATCACTCTATGTATTTGTGCCATACTAACTCTGAAGATTATGATGCTACAAAATTAAATCCTCTAGTATATAATAAAATAATATAATATATTATAATTATATTATATTATTATATTATATGTTATATAGTATATATAACATATAGTATATATTAAATATTATTATATTATTATATATATTATATTATAATATAATAAAAATTCATAGTTTCAGCTTTGCTTTGCTTAAAAAGTAATGGTTACCAAAAAAGCTGGTTGAATAGTGGACAAAAATCAGCTGTTTGATATAAAAATTTGTAATTAAAAATATATATTTACCAGGGACCTGGGTGGCTCAATGGGTTAAGCTTCTGCCTTTGTTTCAGGTCATGATCTCAGGGTCCTAAGATTGAGCCAATCATCAGACTTTCTGCTCCATAGGGGCTCTGCTTCTCCCTCTCTCTCTGCCTGCCTCTATGCCTACTTGTGATCTCTATCTGTCAAATAAATAAATAAAATCTTTAAATATATACATACATATAATTTACCAAATTGAATGTTTTGCTATGAAATTATTAAAATAGATGATTCTATCATTTATCTATCACTCTCGAACTTGACAACTTGACAACTGAGTTTAAAATGTCCATTCTGAAGTGCCTGTCTAGCTCAGTCAATAGAATATGTGACTCTTGACCTCAGGCTTATGAGTTTGAGCCCCACATTGGAGGTAGAGATTACTAAATAAATAAGTAAGTAAATAAATAAATAAACAAATAAATAAAATGTTTTTCCAAGTTATTCCAATCTGCTTTATGATACATTACAAATTACCTATAAGTTATCAAATATTATACATAACTATTGCTATATTTTTCTGAAACCTAACATATAAATTTGATAAAATATAAGAAGAAACATGAAATTTATGGATTGGAAGGCAGCATGATAGTGAGAAACAGCTCCAACCTTAGAATATGTGAGACTTTGATTCTGGTCCCAGTTCTGTTAAGTGTCTGTGAGGATTTGAGAATATGCCCTAAACTCTTTGCTCCTTAATTTTCTTGTTAAATAAAAGACTTCAAATAAATACTTTCTACAACCACTTGAAAATCTAAGCCATTATGATTTCTTATTCTACATTTCTACAGAGTCATTCTTACATATCTGGCTTCTAGATCTTCAAAAATCAATTTCCTATGCCCCATAGTAAAGCAAGGGAACCAGATATTGTTTATGACTATGTGAAATATTTAAGTTCAAACTGAATAGCCAATTAATGTCTAAAACAAAGCCATCATCTTCCCATTTAGCTGAAACCCCACTATCAATGACCTTGTCTATAATTTGCATTACTATCATCACAATCTCTATCATACAAATTCTGAGAAGTCATCTCAAATTTATTTCTCATTTTAAATTACCATGTCCTGTCAATTTTCATTCCATACCAATATGTACTTTTTCCATGCCAGTTCTTTCTGACAACTTCCCTATCTTATATTTCATGTGATGTGAGACAGTCTTCAACTTACAATGGTTTAACTTATGATTTTTTGAAGGTGATATGCATTCAGTTGAAACTGTACTTCAAATTTCATATGTTTGATCTTTTTCTTGTTTGTTTGTTTGTTTTCCTTTTAACTCCAGTATAGCTACCATACAGTGTTATATTACTTTCAGGTGTGCAATATAAAAGTAATTCCAAATATTACTCAGTGCTCATCAAGATAAATATGATCTAATTCCTTTCACCTATTTCATTCTTTCCTCCATCCCCCTTCCCTCTGCTCACCATGTTTTTTTCTTTATAGTTAAGATGTGTTTTTTGGTTTATATTTTTGAGATTTTATCTACTTATTTGACAGACTGAGATCACAAGTAGGCAGAGAAGCAGGCAGAGAGAGAGAAAGGGAAGCAGGCTCCCTGCTGAGCAGAGACCCCTATGTGGGGCTTGATCCCAGGACCCTGGGATCATGACCTGAGCTGAAGGCAGAGGCTTAACGCACTGAGCCACACAGACACTCCTGTTTTTTGGTTTATTGCTTTCTTTTTCCTTCGTTCTGTTTCTTAAATTTCACATGTGAGTGAAATCATATGGTATAAGCCTTTCTCTGATTGGCATATTTTGCTTAGTATTATACTCCCTAGATCCATCCATGTTGTTGCAAATGGCAAGATTTCATTCTGTTTTATGGCTGAATAATATATATTTATATCACATTGTCTTATCCATTCACCTATTGATGGACACTTGGGCTGCTTTTGAATTTTTGTATTTTCCCAGAAATAGTGATATGTAGTATTATAACTTTCTCATGATGTTGCTGAGCAGCAACAGTAAGCTGTGGCTCCCCATCAGCCACATGATCACAAGGGTACAAAAAACAAAACAAAACAAAACCAAACAAAAAATCTTAGAACCATTTTGTATCCAAATAGTCATTTTGTTTTTTCTCTTTTAGTACAGTTGTTAATAAATTACGTAAGATATTCAATACTTTATTATAAAATAGACTTTCCATTAGATAATTGTGCCCAACTATAGGCAAGTTTTAAGTGTTCTGAGCATGTTTAAAATTAGCTAGGCTATAGGGTGCCTGGTGACTCAGTTGATTAAGTGTCCAGTTCTTGAATTCAGCTCAAGTTATGGTCTCAAAACTCTGAGATGGAACCCCCCCTCCCCAATGGGACTCTGTACTGAGCATGGAATCTGTTTAAGATTCTCTCTCTCCCTCTGCTCCTCCCTGATGGCCACACTCTCTCCCACTTAAAAAAATGGCTAGGTTAAGCTATGATATTTAGTAGGGTAGGTATATTAAATGCATTTTTTACTTATGATATTATCAACTTATGATGAGTTATTCAGGATATAACCCCACTGTAACTTGAGGAAAATCTGTATTATGTTGCATCAATCCTATTTCTTTCAATCTATTCTGTAAAGACTGCCCAGCTAAATACCATTTTTGTAGCTCTTTTTTGTCATGCCTTGGAGGTAGTATGCTATTTCAAGATGAATCTGAACATCTATTTTCCAACTACTGGTTTCTAGAAACTCAGTGAAGTGGATGATTAATGCAAACTTTATACCTTTTATGAGAAGCTTATGACCACAGAAGTTGCTGCTGATGCACTGGTTGAAGGCTAGAAGGATTACACGGTCTGAAGTAGTGGCACTAATGACAAATAAGGCTTCCCCATGAAGCAGGGTGTCTTGACCCATGGCCATGCCCACCTGCTGCTAAGTAAGGGGCATTGCTGCTACAAACCAAGGAAGACAGGAGAAAGAAAGTGCAAATCTGGTCAAAGTTGCATTGTGGATGCCATTCTCTGCATTCCCCTTCAACTTGGTCATTATTAAAAAAAAAAAAAAAAGTGTGTGTGCGGTGGGGAGAAAAACATCCCTGGACTCACTGATACTATTGTGCATCATCACTTGGGGCCCAAAAGAGTTAGCAGAATCCTTAAACTCTTCAAACTCTAAAGAAGTTGATGTCCATCAATATGTTGTGAGAAAGCCCCTTAAAAAAATAGTAAGAAACCTGGAACCAAAGCACCCAAGATTTAGCCTCTTGTTACTCCATGTGTCCTCCAACACCAACATCTGTGCATTGCTCTGATAAAACAGAGTACTAAGAAAAATAAGGAATAGACTGCAGAATATGCTAAACTTTCCATCAAAAGAATCAAAGAGGGCACAGGAAAACACCAGGAACAGATTGCTAAGAGACAGAGGCTTTCCTTTCTGAAAGCTTCTACCTCTAAGTCTGAGTCCGGTTAGAAATGAGATTTTCGGGAGCCTGGGTGGCTCAGTTGGTTAAGCCACTGCCTTTGGCTCAGGTCATGATCCCAGAGTCCTAGGATCAAGTCCCACATTGGGCTTTCTGCTCAGCAGGGAGCCTGTTTCTCTCTCCACTTCTGATTGCCACTCTGCCTGCTTATGCTCCTGTGCTCTCTCTCTCTGACAAATAGATAAATAAAAAAATGTTTAAAAAATGAGATTTTCCAAAAGTGACAAATAAAATCAGACATCAAAATAAATAAATAAATAAATAAGCAAATAAATAAATAATTTTAAAATTTTTTTGTGATTTTCTTTTTTTATAAAATCCAAAATCTGACATTTTCATTGTTCTTCCACAACTTTCTTTCTTTAAATATCTACAATACTAGATAAAACACACTCATAAAAATTTAAATTTTAATATATAGTAAGGGAATATAGATGTTTAGAATATGTATAACAGTAAAATAGTAAGCATAAATGCACATTTTACACTATCTTATGAAGAAAATTGCATCAGGTTTTTATTAATGTGTCATTATTAGAAATTATCATAACCCCTGCTGGATTTACATTTAAGATTACTGCTTCATGATCACTTTCAGAGTGATCAACTCAGCAGGTTTTTAATAATCTACAAACTTTATAAAATCCACTTTCTACAGTAAGTCTATTGCTTTTACAATGAAAAAGCAACATAAATTATTTTATTCAAAAAGGAGAGAGTGTTTTTTTAACTTCAAAATTCATAGTAATGATAGGTTCTAGATAAGAACTATTTCTTTCAACACATGTAAAATAATTTAATGATATGTTAAAAATATTAAAGAAGAGTCACTGATTTTCTTAATGATGCATTAAGGCTCCATTTTCTGAATGTTTATAAATATGAATAATTTATTTCCAATGATGTGGATTTTAGAGGTAAATACATTGCATGTGCCCAAATTATACACATTATAAAAAGCTACAGGTTTTTCGTGTCAGTACTTGTTCCTCGTGAGAACAGATCATAGTAACCTCTCCATACATCACTCAAACTAAGTAATGATATAGAAAACTCTAGCATTCTACATATGCTTACAAACTTAAAATTAATATCTTCAATTTTAAAATCACATATGAACAATATTTATTGAAAATATACTATGTGACATAATATACTAGAAAAAATGGAAGCTGACAAACTATTTTCAAATTCTGATACATAAGTTTATTAACCTTACTTACTTACTTAAAATTAGAGATTTATACCCATCTTAGCACTTCTAAATTTTTCTATAAACATTTAGAACAAAAGTATTTCAATGATTTTTACAAAGATTAGTGGTTTCCAAAATATTTCTTTAAACCACTACTCCGTGTTGTTGCTGGGTTTTTTTTTTTTTTTGGAATTTTATAGAAGATTTATGTATATATTATGTTTATACTCTGTATAGCTTGGTTATTTTTATGTAAATAATTGATTATTTTAGGATTTAGGTTATATTTAGTTGCTTATATTTTAAACAAGAAAGGAACATTTGTTATGTACTTGACCACTTAATCTATTGAATTTTTAAAGCTTCTAGTAGCTTTTGACTCATAAAAGACTACTGCATACTCTAGTTCCTTACTTAACCACCTGAAAACCAAAAAAACATTATCTGTGATCATAGAACATATTTTGAGCTTCATAGGTAGTTATAATTGCTGCATAAACTTATTTTGACAGAAGTATACTTTCCATTGCTTTTTCACTACATAGAAAGAAGGCAGAAATTGCAGAGCAGTTATAGTTAAGTGAATAAAATAAATAAAGAATTCCATCACATGTAGGATCTTTTTTATAACAAATCTCTTTGAATTTACAGAGTAACTAAGGGTAGAAGTTAGAGTGAACCAGAACAAAATTATGGCTTTCTATTTAGTTATAGAATGGGTGGAATATATTTGCATTATTAGAGAAAAGCCCTAGTAAATTTGAAAGGTTCTTTCTCTTGTTTTTAATTTTCCAGGTGCAAATTTCAAAGTTCAAAAAGCACAATGAAGAATTATACTTTGGTACGTACCAATGTGTTTTTCAACATTTTAAGCATTTCAAAACCAGAGTAGCTGGAATATATGTGTTAAAGATTTATTTTGGGAGAGAATAAGTATAGTCCTTCATTTCTATTGCTTATGAATTTCTCAGCATTTAATAGGCTAAAGAATCTGACTTAAATTTTGCTTTTCAGTCATTTTGGTATTACATTGATATGGTAATGTTTATATTCAGATAATATACTCATATATACAATTTAGGTTTACAATTAAATTAACAATATATACTTAGAACTAAAACCAATTTTTTTTCATTTGAGTTAAGTACTTTAATGAGTAAATACATTTTTATTTTGAGAAAACATTATGGGTAACATTTTCTGAAAGCTTTGCCAGTTGAAAAAAATTTTTTTTTCTCTCATAATTTAGCCAGATATAAAAACCTTGAGTCACAGTTTGTTTTCTTCAGGCTTTTATAAATATTTGTATGTTCTTTCTTACTTTTTAATGTTACAGATAATAGTTTATTAACATCTATTACTCAGTCTTTTTAGGTTAAAACAAGTTCTTTTTCTCTGAAAGTTTTGTATCTAATTCACAGAAATTCTTACTAGCATAAGTGACTTTAAATATTTTTTTTCAGGGATGCCTGGGTGCCTTAATAGGTTAAGCATCTGACTCTTGGTTTTAGTTCCTGTTATGATCTCATACATCATGAGATAGAGCCCGAAGTCGGGCTCTATACTCAGTGGGGAGTCTGCTTGGGGATTCTCTCTGTCTGACCTCCCCATTCACACATGCTCTCTCTCTCAAAGAAATAAATAAAACTTCAAAAAAATTAAAAATAAATATTGTTTTTCATTCAAAAATAAGGACTTTAAAATAACTCTATGAAAGCTGTCTTTGAATCTGACTTTATTACAAATTTAAAATTTTATTAATATTTTATTCTTTCTGCAGTCATCTTTTAGCAAAAAAGTACAATTTAATGAATTATGATTGTTCTTATTAATAAACTTCTTTTTAATACATTTTATTAATATAACAAATTATGATTTTATAAATCACTGTTGCTATTTTAATATATTCAAGAGAAATAAGAACACTAAAATGTAATTAGGAAATGAAATATTTATTGACCACCTATTTTTTATCAAGTTAAAATATAATTTTGAATGATAAGGTGAGCACTCTTTTTTTCTTTAATTAATGTTTGTTATGTGCTAGGTATCATAATGCAGGCACTATGAAAGCACTGAGGCAATCCAGCGGTATATATTATAAGGTATCTTATCTAAGGGTTTAGCATCCAAATGGGAAAAGATAGACAATAAATATATTAACAAAAACAACACTAATAATAAGATTTTCAGATGGAAATAAACAATTAGAAGCAGTTAATTTTTTTCTTGAAGATAATTTTTTTTAAAGATTTTATTTATTCATTTGATAGACAGAGATCACAAGTAAGCAGAGAGAGACAGAGGAGAAAGCAGGCTGTCCGCAGAGCAGAGAGCCCGATGCGGGGCTCGATCCCACGACCCTGGGATCATGACCCGAGCCGAAGGCAGCGGCTTTAACCCACTGAGCCACCCAGGCGCCCCTAATTTTTTTTTTATATAGAGGCACAGGTAAATATTTTTTCGAGATTATATGATTTCTGACCCACGTGGAATATAATGGAGGTTTGCTGAGTGGATAATAAATAAAATATCCTTTAATAGGGAAGTGAAAAACATGTGTTTTGTGTATATAACAAAAATACATTGATTTAAAAAATTTTTCTTTTATGTTTTTGATTTATTGAGTAATAAAAGTTCTATTAATTATCTTAGTTAAGATGGAAAAAGAACTACTATAATCTCTTCAATTATGATTTCACAGCCTTTTGTTCAGTTTCCCTAAAGACAGCTTCCTTAGAAATACACTTTGATTGGATTTGTTAATATGGTTGCCAGGTACAGTTGAGATTTGGGGAAATAACTCAAAATTCAGGCCATGTGAGAGGCTGCTGGAAAGAGTATGTGGTCCCCCAGCTCACGTCATGTGTGTGGCCGCCTACCCACCTAAAGAACACCCACATCGACATAAAAAATCAAGAAAGTGACCTGAAGACTGGCAGAACAGACCCTCCACAGGTGTTGTAGACAAGAGGCCACAGTGAAGCAGATCCACCCCCTCTGATATGCTCTTAGCAAGGTCCCATCAAAGCAGTGCCACAGGCCCAGCAGTGGGCAAGCAGTCCAGAAAAGAGTCAACACCATTCCAAAGTGAGTCCTTCTCAAGGACAAAGGGAAGGTAACCACACACCAGTCTGACTGTGACCCTAGCAGTGGGCTGGGGGCAGGCAACGGTTCTGAATGCAGGCCCGAACCACCAACAAAAGCTTCTCACAGGACAACATAGGGGAAGTGTCCTGCAGTTTGGTGCCACTTTGTCTCTGGCACACACCTGGTCTGGCTCAACTCAACCCAAAGGCAGCCCCAGACTGGCCCTCTAACACCTTAGGCACCAGACTCTGCCTACAACAGGCAGAGAACCATCACAAACTGGACTGAAGGCAAACACACCTTTACCACAACAGTAGGACACCCCTATAACAACATACATAGGAGACACCCCTGAAGCATCATTTTCTGGTGGAAAGGAGACATTGTACTGGGGCCTTGCAGGAACTCTTCTTCATAAAGCTACTACTTTTAAGTGAGGAAGACATAGCTGACTTTCCTAAAACATAGAAACAGACACAGCAATAGACAAAATGAGGAGACAAAGAAATATGTCCCAAATTAAAGAACAGAACAAGATCATAGCAAGAAACCTAAACAAAATGGAGATAATATGTCTGACAGCGAATTTAAAGTAATGCTCATAAAGATACTCCCTAGAATTGAGAAAGGAGTGCAGGACCTCTCTGAGACCCCCCACAGAGAGATAGAAGACCTAAAAAAGAACCAATTAGGGGCGCCTGGGTGGCTCAGTGGGTTAAAGCCTCTGCCTTCGGCTCAGGTCATGATCCCAGGGTCCTGGGATCAAGCCCCACATAGGGCTCTCTGCTCAGCAGGGAGCCTGCTTCCTCCTCTATCTCTCTGCCTGCTTCTCTGCCTACTTGTGATCTCTATCTGTCAAATAAATAAATAAAATTTTTAAAAAAGAACCAATTAAAGATAATGAACTCACTAAATGTCATTAAAAATAGACAGCCTGGAATAAATACCAAACAAGATGAAGTAGAAGAACATATCAACAATGTGGAGGACAGAGTAATGGTAAATAATCAAGCTGAGCAGTTGAGAAAGGGAAAATATACAAAATGAGAATGGGCCCAGGGAACTCAGTGACACTGTAAACAATAAGAGTTGCATGATAGGGATCTCAGAAGGAGAAAAGAGAGAAAAGGGGGAAGAAGATTTATATGAAGAAACATTAGCTGAAAACTTCCCGAGTCTGGGAAAGGAAAGAGATCCAGATCCAGAAGGCACAGAAAGCCCCAACAAAACCAAACCAAAGAGGTCTGCACCAAGACACAAATTAAATAAGATAGGGAAAAATAGTGATAAAGAGAGAATTTTAAAAGCAGCAAGAGGAAGGAATGCAGTTACATATAGGGGAAACCCCATAAGGCTATCAGTGTATTTTTTTCAGCAGAAACTTTGCAGGCCAGAAGACTGTGGCATGATATATTCAAAGTGCTAAAAGGAAAAAAAATCTGCAGCCAAGAATACTCTGTCCAGCAAGTCTTTCATTCAGAATCGGCAAGATAGAGTTTGCCAGAAAAAGACAAAAGTTAAAGGAGTTCATGACTAGGAGCAAAACAAACCATGTCCCCATCAAACATGATGCCATCCACTTGTGGGTTCCAAATCTACAGTCCAGCCGCCCTCCCCCGCCAGTTGTCATGAACTGCCTGCCTCCTGCTCAATGCCAAGTCAATACATCTTCTCCTCAGATTGATAAGAACTCCAAATGACACTTGTCCCCTCAAATTCCAACCCCTGTGCTAAAGTTTGTGCACAAAAGTGGGCACAATAAAAACAGTAGAATAAAGCAACCCAAATAATGTCACTAAGTCTATGGAATATCTAATGGATAAAAAGGGTATGCTAAGCTGAGAACATCTCTAAGAAACATATCAAAGAACAATGTATCTAGCATGATTCTGGTTATGAAAAGAAACAAACCTGGGTAAAATAAAACAAGACAAAATCAGATAGGGAGACAAACCATAATAGACTCTTTTTTTTTTTTTTGTTAAAGATTTTATTTTTATTTATTTGTTAGAGAGAGAGAGAGAAAGCACAGGCAGACAGAGTGGCAGGCAGAGGCAGAGGGAGAAGCAGGCTCCCTGCCGAGCAAGGAGCCCCATGTGGGACTCGATCCCAGGATGCTGGGACCATGACCTGAGCCGAAGGCAGCCGCTCAACCAACTGAGCCACCCAGGCGTCCCCATAATAGACTCTTAATCATAGGAACAAAATGAAGGTTGCTGGAGGGTTGTGATTGGGGAGATGAAGTAACTGGGTGATGGCCATTAAGGAGAGCACATGATATAATGAGCACTGGGTGTTACATAAGATTGATTAATCATTGAACTCTACCTCTGAAATTACTAATACACTACACATTAATTAACTGAATTTAAATAAAAAAGACATTCTCCCCTCCCCCCAAAAAATTCAGGCAACATTAATGCATCTGAACTTAGTTTCTATTAGGTATTTCAACTAATGTTGTGGGGAGGGTGATTGGATGCCAGGGATATTTCTATTTATAATGACTTCATGGATTACATTTTTGACAAATAATAGATAAAATTTTAAATGAAATTATTCTCAACTAAAGAAATGAAGATAATACAATTTTTGAGTTCAACTTTTATAATATAGCAACTGTATGAATAGATATCATTTTTATTGTAGGTTCTATGTAAAAATAAATTTAAAGGCCATATCTAAAGGTGATAATTTTGCAATTGTTAGGCTCCAGGACAACTATATAATAGATTTTTATTTTACTAAATCTTAGTCAAAATTATAATGGGTGGAATTGATTTAATACCATATCTATCACTAACTAGATCCCGAATGTCGTTCCCTTTGGACATGTTGGATATTTACTAGGTGTACCATTTGGATCTGAGGCTTGCCTGGAAGGACACTGCAACTTTCCTCAGTATCAATGTCATTGCCCAGACAGCAGTGACATGAGCATGGCATCAACCACCTGCCTGAACACAAAATGGGGCCAATAGGCACATGTACAATATAGGCATTTTAAAGTTCATTAGGAAGGAACTGGCAAGCAGCAGCAATTTTCTGTGATAAAAATCCCTTGATCTTTTTAGAGGAAATGTCTTTTAATTGTATCTAGGAGTTCAAATGGACCACAAACCACTATAGTATATTAAGTCTCTATACAATTGTACTACTGTTTAAGTGTAGCATTTTCATTACTTCTAATTTAGTTAATTACACTTTGCCTACCTAAATTCCCATGGCAGTTTTCATTGGAGGCAACAGTTAATTGCCTTGTTCCAAAGAGGCACTTTTGTGAGCTATTAAACTACTACTGTTCTTAGTTTAGGAATGATTGCTTCCATTCTTGCTTCTGATGGATTCCTGGATCAGTGTCCTAGAAGAAATTTAAGACTAACTTAGTTCAAATATTTTTAATGTATCAATTATGATGTATGCTATTTCTTGAATTTTTTTATCAATTGTCCCTTTTTTGTACTAGGGCAATATAAATTGAATTTCTATATTTTCTCTCAATTAGGAACACAAGTGTATGGTGTACATGTGTGGCCAAGTAACTAACAAATAAACAAAAATTGCGTAAAAAATGTAAGTTTATTAATAGATTATAACATTGAAATTAAACACAATATATAACAATGGTAATCTGACATGTTATATTTATTACATGGCAATGAGAAGCCTATATAGGACACACCTCATCTAAATATGATGATAATATCACTTTTAAATAAAAAATAGAAACAAAGAGTTCTGAAAATCATGTGTAAAGAAAAACATTGACCTATGTCACAAAACAAAAAAATCACATCAGTTCTATGATCACTCTTACAACCCCTTAATCCATGCCAATGTAGACAAATGGATTCTCCCCTCCAGTCACAAGTAGTATATAGAAACATGAAAATTAGGAGTGCCCAAGTTTTGGAAGTTATAACCCCGTAGAGGACAGTAGCATCAGCAATTATTTCCATTATTGTCACTATTTTGTTAGTGCCTGGGACACAGTCTTCTATAAACACAGTGTAAAGGAGATGACGACTTCTGAAATTGAGGAGAAGGGACATGAAGGAGAAGGTGTCATTCGTTTGGGTTTCTGGCAATTGCCCTGTTAGAGCTGACAATGACGTGATAAGATGAGCATTTTTTTCTGTCCCAACTTTAAATGATATCTTTGATGTCAGCTCTAGGAGAAATTTAATAATAAACCATCTTTCCTTCCATAGCAATTTTTCCCTCCTCTTATATTTTTTGTTGATTAATTTTAAATTAATATGGAAAAATTTTCCTCAGCATTCAGACAATTAGACATCTCTTTCCCTTCAACGTTACCTATTACCACTTTTATGAGACCACAAGACCTCTTTCCATCCTCCAAACAAGGGTGGTCATTATTTTCTCTGGTTCCATTGTTGTTTATTTGTATGTTCTATAACATTTGCTGGTCTTCTGGTTTATATTATTTGTGCATAAATCTTATCTCTCTTCCTAGATTATAAGCTATTACGAGCCAAGTACTTCCTCATTTTTTCTTTAACAGACACTAAATCCATACCAATAAATTGATGATTGATTACCCTTTTTAGATGCATTTAAGGGATTATTTAACTATGTGCATCCCCCAAACCATAAGCTAAATTCTAATGCTGGTCTCTGGCAATAGACTGGTTTATGAAATGTATGTAGCCCTATACGACCATCATCTTTTGGAAGCCCAGTTTCTCTTTTCAGTTAATACTGGAATCTGCTATTACCTGCATTTTACAGGGTAAAGAAGTTCACTTAGAAAGTGTCCTTTTATTAATGGTGCTGTTGGATAAGTAGGGATGGGTTTACGGACCAAAGCAAATAATTTAGGTCAAAACCCAAACTGAGAAGTCTTTTCAAATCAAACCTTTCCTTTAGCAACCCAGGCACAAATTCACATATTTCCTCCTCCTGGGCTAACTTTGGTTAGAATTCCAGGGACACTGACCCTGAGATAATATCTGGCAAGAAATATACCAGGGAAATCTTTCTGGAGAGGAAAAAAAAAATGATGAAGAGAGAAAGTAGGTGCAATTCAAACTAGGTGCAAGAAAGCTCTGAGTTTTTGTTTGTTTGTTTTGTTTTTTTTTCTTAAAGATTTTATTTATTTATTTGACAGACAGAGATCACAAGCAGGTAGAGAAGCAAACAGAGAGAGGAGAAGCAGGCTTCCCACTGAGCAGAGAGCCCAATGCGGGGCTCAATCCCAGGACTCTGCGATCATGACCTGAGCCACCCAGGCGCCCCGAAAGTTCTTAGTTGATCCCAATTCCCCTTGAATTAGGATGTCCTTTAAGAGTCATTCTAGGGTGCCTGGATGGCTCAGTGGGTTAAGCCTCTGCCTTCGGCTCAGGTCATGATCTCAGGGTCCTGGAATTGAGCCTCGCATCGGGCTCTCTGCTCAGCGGGGAGCCTGCTTCCTCCTCTCTCTCTCTCTGCCTGGCTCTCTACTTATTTGTGGTCTCTCTCTCTCTGTCAAATAAATAAATAAATTATTACTATTATTATTTTTTAAAAGAGTCATTCTAAATTGAAGAGAGGGGGAAAAGGATTTTGTATTCCCAGTTCAGTCATCCCCAAATGGGAACATCCCTAAGTAAAGAAACACTTTTTTATCTGGAAGCCATAACCCAGGAAGGACTCAGGAGCCAAACCTCTTGACAGCTGAAGAAAGACTGCGTGGGCTCATTCTTAGATAAAGAATGGATCTCAGGGGCGCCTGGGTGGCTCAGTGGCTTAAGCCTCTGTCCTCAGCTCTGGTCATGATCTCAAGGTCCTGGGATCAAGCCCTGCATCAGGCTCTCTGCTCACGGGGAAGCCTGCTTCCTCCTTTCTCTCTGCCTGCCTCTCTGCCTACATGTGAGCTCTCTCTCTGTGAAATAAATAAATAAAATCTTAAAAAAAAAAAAAGAATGGATCTTAAATCTGTCCTCTTTTTTGCATCTTGTTTTCAGAAAGGAATCTAGATATCTGAAATAATGTCTCTAGAATAGCAATGAGACTCAGGAAGATAGGAGTCAGTGATTTTTTTATGAGTGACAAAGCCAAATTAATAAAATAACACATCTATTTGTGTGAACATATTTTTTTTTTCGGAAAGCCTAAATATTGTCTTCATTAGATCATTAAAAGTATGGGAAGAAGAATCTTAAATTAGGGCCTAGCAGGGTGAAATTGTACTGTAAAATTATTTATGGAACTAGATAATGACTCGTAGTATCAAGCTAGTTCAGACAGTATGCATATTTAGCATTTCTACAGGAAAGCAGTTTAAAAAAAAAAAAAGAATGCTGCAAATGATTGTCTTTCACAAAACATCAGATAAAAATGGGTCCAGAAATATTAAGGTACAATTTAGATGGATTCCAATTTGTCTTTTCCAAAGGGATGAGCTAAACCCCTTCTTGAGAGAAATTTGCTTTTTGTTACCTGCACTGTTTCTGTCCATTTCTGTTTTTTCAAATTTGGTGTGTGATTTTTTTTTTCTTCTTTTCCAGCTAGGCAGCTAATTTAATCCTGAATATTTTAATGTAGCACTCAGCACAAATGTGTAATAAGAGGTCCCTTGAGTAGACCAATTCTACTCTTTTGCAGATGTACTCAACCTTGCTTTTTCTTTGCTAGACATGGCCTTTTGCTTTCTTATTCCTTGATATCACATTAAACACCCAAGAGTAAATGTTCAGTCCCCACCATCTGGCTCTTTTTGTCTAACAAATAACAAACCATGCTTTCCCTTTGATTCTCTTTTAACATTAAAAATATTTTAACATTTTTGCATATATAGCTATTAATAAGACATATTTCAGCTCTTGACACAATAATATAAACTGCAATAAAGACATATACTCTAAGAGTTTTCTTAAATTATTACTTATGTTTGTGGTCTTATGTTACATTGAGTCATTGCGGATAACTTGAAGAGCTGCACGGGCGAGCTTCCTGTCTCAGAAGTTGCAAAGCTCACTATCTTTGGTAATATTTGTGAACTGGATTATTATTATAAGATTAATGACAATGGACTGGGTCAACTGTTCTCTACTTTATCGAGTCACCAAGGAATTTTGAGGCCAACCTCCACAATGTTGGAGGTTAACATAGATTCACTGGATATCTTGTTAAGACTCTGGATTGCAGAAGCCTGAAAACTGAACTTTTCATCGTTTACAATCATTCATCTCTGGATATTAGTTTTCAGAAATTCTAATCTATAATTTTTAGTGTGTGTGAGTGTGTGTGTGTGTGTGTGTGTGTGTGTGTGTGTATGAGAGAGAGAGTGAGAAAGAAAATATAAAGAAACAAAGAAACATTTCTCTTTTTTTCTAAGGCTTAAGGACCCATTCAAATTCAGAAGCTAAACTTCAATTCCTATGTGCTCAATGAGTACTTTCAAATTGAGTTGTGAGTGGTTATGACAGGAGATATGTTAATTCTGCACTTTAAAAATTTTAAGTGATAAGAATCAATAATGAAAAGAATTGGAAAATAGAAATTGGTCTTGTGTTTTTCTTAGTTTTTTCTGTCCTGCATATGAGAAAATAGGTGCTAAATTTCTCACCCCTGTCTACCAAACAAACAAACAAGTATCTTCAGACATCTGAAAGGTTGTGGTATGCTGACTCTCTATACTGATTATTGAGCTTTTAGAAAATCCCAAAGCTTTTCAATTTAATAACTAAGGATCTACTTTATATAAGTTCCAATTTCTTTTAAATAACAATATTAAAAGCACATCCTGTGTATTTATGTTCTACTTGAAGATGGAAAGGTACTTAATTACCTGAAATAATGTTTTATCTATATGGGCGGTGTATATACTCACATCAAGGTTATCTTTCCCTTTGAGAGACTCACTGTGTTTATGACATCACTTTACCCTCTCAAACTGATACACATTTGACATTATAAAATTATGACATTTTGAGAAATGTATTTTAGAAAGTAAACTCTCATCAAATCTCCTAGTCTCCACTATTTTAAGACAAACACAATGTAATAAAATGTATATAAAGGCATCTAGTTATTTTCTATTCAGATTAGGACAAAGTAAATTAAAACAGAAATATCATGTTCTTATTCCTGCTAAGTGTTTAGCACAAGTAATTTCATTAGGTCAGAAGGAGTCCTGTACAGTATTTGATATACAAAAGATTGGTTTCAGGTAATTAAATAGCTGTATAACCTGGAATAATCGTACATCCCATGTATTTCATGTTGTTTTAGGATTATAGAAGTTATTGTGATTAAAAGTTAACCTTGCATGAGTTACAAGTAAAATTATTTGATCTATTTCAGGGAAAATGTATCTACCATTCCACCTGAAAAATATATGTATATCAGAACTTTTACTTTTTATTTGATTGATACTACAAAGAGAGGTTTTGAAACTAAATAGAAGATGAAATAGCCTTTTAAAGAAATCTGGTCGTGGTTTTAAAAAGACTTTTTTTTTTTTTTTTGCTATTTTATTTTTTTTCTTCAAGCTTTTTAATTTAAACATATAATGTAACCCCACCACCCTCTCCCAACCCCTCTACCCCCCACCCCCCTCAGTTTGTTTTATGACATTAAGAGTCTCTTTTGGTTTGTCTCCCTCCTGATCCCATCTTGTTTCATTTTTTCTTTTCCTACCACCTTAACTCCCACCCCTGTTGCATCTCCACTTCCTCATATCAGGAAGATCATGTGATAGTTGTCTTTCTCCAGTTGACTTATTTCGCTAAGCATAATACGCTCTAGTTCCATCCATGTCGTCGCAAATGGTAAGATTTCATTTCTTTTGATGGCTGCATAGTATTCCATTGCATATATATACCACCTCTTCTTTATCCATTCATCTGTTGATGGACATCTGGGTTCTTTCCATAACTTGGCACGTGTATCCGAATGTTTATAGCAGCAATGTCCAAAATGACTTTTTTTAAGACTTATTTATTTCATTGAGAGCAAGCGCCCATGGGCACATGCACACACACAGAGAGAGAAAATGTGAGTGGGGGGAGGGATACAGAGAGAAAGAGAGAGAAGTGGTAAGCAGACTCCCTCTCGGTGTGGAGCCTGATGCAGGGCTTGATCACAGAACCCCGAGATCATGACCTGAGCTGAAATCAAAAGTGGGACACTTTGCCCACTGAGCCATCCAGGTGCCCTTTCAAATAAATTTTAAATTTAAGTTGTAGTTAAAGTAACCAAAGCCTTGAAATACGGCATGTTTAATTATATTAGTTGTTCATACACATGCTACAGTGCTCAAACAATGGCCAAACTTTCTAGGATCAGAATTTGGTCAGATTCATTAGACTCTGTACCTTTATATATCATAAAGCATAGCTTCAGCATTGTAATTATTGAATACATGTCAAAAATACCATAACGGGGAAAAGAGATCTCTATTGGAAAATAAAAAAACCATACTGGATACCTCTAGAAATGTCCATGTGGCCATTACAGAGAAAAACAGAGCAACATTTGACTTTTTTGTATATTATTCCAGTTTAGCATTATTTTATTTTGATGTGTGTGGCTGAGGATTGGTGTCTATTTCCAATGTTTAGAATTGCTGAGGGTTTCCTGGTAGCCTCACCCCAAACTTCTTTCTAATTCTGAACATGCTGCATCCCTACACATTTTCATGCACTTGCACACTTGTTTTTTGTTTTGTTTTGCTTTGTGTTTTCCCCTCTAAAAAATGTCTTTTTCTTTAAATGGAATTTTTTTTTAATTTAAACTTAAAGGTTTAGTTCAAGTACTGATATCATCTTTGCCTATCTCTGCTTAAATTAGCTTTTTTCACGCATGGATTCCTCAGTAGACTGACTACGCTGGCTCAACAATAAACTTTTATTTCTACCAGAGAATGTTATAAGTGACTGGTGCATAGTGACAAACAGACATGCACTGAATAAATGAATATGTAAGTGGATTAATTAATGAATATCTAAATGAATGAAAATTGAAAGGATAAGCACATGCATAAGTAAATGAATTTAGAGAATAAAGCAATTTATTAGTTTGGCCTATGTTAGATTATTTCATTTCTCCTCCTCTTATTTTTTTAAAAACAATTTATTTATCTATTATAGAGAGGGATAGAGCACAAGTAGAAGAGGCAGAGGGAGAGAAAGAGAGAATCTCGAGTAGACTCTGGCTTAATCGACTATACTACCCAGGTCCCCTTCTGCTTCTTATTTTTTTTTTTTTAATTAGGTAAAGATAAAAGAATCTTATATTGGAAGTTTCTTTGGGGCACCTGGGTGGCAGTCTGTTGAGCCTCTGACTTGATTTTGGCTCAGGTAATGACCTCAGCATCGTGGGATCCAGCCCCACATCTGTCTCTATGCTCAGCCTGGAGTCTGCTTGAGATTCTTTCTCTCCCTCTTCTTCTACCCCTCCCCCTGCTTGCTCTCTCTCTTTCTCTCAAATCAATAAATGAATCCTTAGGGAAGAAAAAGAAGTTTCCTTAACATTCTTTGATTCAACTGGGGTCTGTTTTACCACCTGTATGCCCTTTTTAGATTATATGAAATAAGAAATAAAGTAGGTAGAAATAATAAAAAACATATTTAACACAACTAAAATTTTCAACACATATGCAAGCTTCCATATGTGTTTATGTATGTGTATAAATATGCATATATATATATATATCTTAATATATTGAGTAAATCTGAAATGTATAAAAATACAATAAGAGATCAAAGGGCAATTGCAGAGCACCTGGATTAAGCCTCTGCCTTCGGTTCAGGTCATGATCCCAGGGTCCTGGGACCGAACCCCACATTGGACTCTCTGCTCAGTGCGGAGCATGCTTCCCCTTCTCTCCCTGCCCACTGTTCTGCCTACTTGCGATCTCTCTCTCCGTCAAATAAATAAATAAAATCTTATAAAAAAAAAAAGAGGACAGTTGCATAATTGCAAAAGGCTATAATTATAGTTACATACAGTGTTATAATACTGGTTATACTATAAAACGAGAAAGGTGAATATATCATATTAACATTGTTTCTTACAGATCTTCTGAGCAGGAATATGTATAGGGAAAATATCATGCTAAAAGGCAAATTTTGAGTAAATTATTAGGTGATGAAATATTCTGTTTTTTTAATGAAAATGGAAATGCAGTGTTTAACTTTCAGTTTTACCTCAGTCTAAATCTGCTCACGTACAAACCTGCCTTGTTGATTGAGTTGTTTCATTAACAATATGAAATGAGACATGAGAAGCACTTGGGAAAACAGTGAGATTTAGAAGCAAAGAGTAAATTCAAACAGATGATTTGAAGGTTATATGGTAAAAATTCAGTTTTTCCAACTAATTAGGGCTGTTGGGACTATTACAATGTTTAGTTTCTAGGTCAAATTAAGTTTCATGACTTATAAACAAATGAAAAAGTTAATAAATATTTTACAATACAATATTTTCCCTTGGTAATCTATCACCATTTGTTATATCCGTTTTTTTTTTTTTCTATTTTGGCAAGCTGAAAAGCAGATAGTTAAAAATTAAAGTAATTTGAACTAATAAATTTGCATATCTTTAATTTCCATTTTTAAGAATTTTATTTAATAAATTTGTAAATATAGTATATCACTTAATTACTCACTGTATTTTTATGGATCCAATCTAATTAAGTTACTAGCCATCAATTTTTTGACACCTCAGTATTTTTTATCAAATAAAAATAGGTCACTGGGGCCCTTGGGTGTCTCAGTAGGTTAAGCATCTGCCTTCAGCTCAGGTCATGATCCCAGAGTCCTGAGATTGAGTCCTGCATTGACCTCCTTGCTCAGCAGAGAGCCTGTTTCTCCCTCTGTCCCTCTCCCTGCTCATGCCTGCTCTCCCTCTCTGATAAAGTCTTAAAAAAAAAAAAAGTCATTTAAAAAAATAGAAGAAGAAGAAGATAGGTTGTAATGGAACTAAACCTCAAATGGTTCTAAATAATACCTGAGTAAAAATTTTATATCCAGAGTTGATACACTAGCAAAATACCTCACTGGCTATGATTGGTGAAATTAATTTGATCCCACCACATGTGTCTATGTTATTTTTATGGGGATTGTGTATTCCTAATTTCTCTGGCATTCTATTTCTTTTATTTTCTAACACTTTTTTCCAGGAACACAGATACAAAAAAGGACATGAAACATAAGTTTAACAAATTATGTTAAAGCAGACACCCATGTAACAACCTCTTGGGTTAAAATATAAAATATTGGCAGAATTACAAAATTTACCCATAATCTCTGACAGATTTCAACAATATCTAACAGAGGTTATCATAACAATCTTTTTGGTAATCGCTTCCTTTAACTTCCCAAACAGGCATCCTTATGAAATGTCGCTTTGGTTTTGCCAATTTGATAAATGGTTTGGCCTCTTTATACTTTGTAGAATAGAATCATTGAGTATGTAGATTTTGTGTGTCTGACTTCTTTTCCTCAACACTTATTCAACCGTTTCATTTTTCTTTTATTGGGTTGACTACCTGTATCAATCTTTTCAGAGATCTATTAATTTTATAAGGCTTAGATTTTTTAACTTTTAACTCTTTTAACTCTTTTACCTCTATTGACACCTTTAACTCTATTGATCTTTTAACTCTATTGATTCTCTTTATATGGAGCGCTACTTACCTACTTTCTAGTATGTTCTTTATAATTTTATTCCTTCCACATTCTTTTGTAAATTTCACTTATTTAAACTTTTTGAAATAGAAACTTATTTCATGTAGGCTTATGAAATATGAAATTTTTGGCACTCCTTTTTAAAAATATATATATTTAAAATAAAATTAAAAATAAATTTTAAAGTACTGATTTAACTGTATCCAAGTTTTTATATATCGCTATATTTATTATAATTCAATTCCAAAACTTTTTAATATGCATTTTTCTGAAAGTGACATTTTTACATATAAAATTTTTGATTTGGGAGCCTGCGTGGCTCAGTAACTGCCCTCAGCTCACTCAGGTCATGATCCTGAGGTCCTGGGATCGAGACCCACATAAGGCTGTCCATGCTCTACAGGAGCTTGCCTCTTGTTTTCCCTCTAACTGCCACTCCCACTACTTGTGTTCTCTCTCTCTCTCTCCCTCTGTCAAATAAATAAATAAAATCTTAAATTTTTTTTTAGTTAAAAACAAATTTTTATTTACAAATAAATGATTCTTTTAAAAAATTTCTAACTTTATTGAGGCATGACTAACTCAATTGTCTATATTTAAGATATACAACATAATGTTTATATATGTACATATTATAAAATTGTTACTATAATAAGATAATTAACGTACCTCTCAATTCACATAGTGTTAATTCATTTTTTTTTTATTATTTCTTTGGGTGAGAACACTTGAGACTCACTCTCTTAGCAATATTCTTTTAAAGATTTTATTTATTTGAAAGAAGAGAGTAAGTGAGAAAGCACAAGCCAGGGGGGAATGGCAGTTGGAGAAGCAGACTCCCTGCTGAGCAGGGAGCCCCATGCTGGGCTTGATCCCAGGACCCTGGGAACATGACCTGAGCCAAAGGCTGATGCCTAACCAACCAAACCACCCAGGCACATCTCTTAGCAAATTTTAAGTATATAATGCATTATTATTTCTGCATTATTATATGACTTAAGTATAAATCTTTTACTTAATTTCCAACAATATATGAATATTTTGTGTATACCATTAAATTAATTTTCTTGTATAGTTTTATAATTTTGTCATCAGTTATTATTAATTGTCCTCATTCATCCCAAGCTTGTATCATTCATTATTTTTTTATTTTAAAGTACTTATACTACCTGTGAAACAGTATAATGTTATTTGAAAGTGGCCTCATACTAGTTGTAAATATATACTGCGAACTTTAAGACAACCACTAAAAAAAGTTAAAAAAACACATAATTGATAGGCTAAGACAATGGAATTTTATAAAATGCTCAATTAAAACCACAGATGGCAGAAAAAGAGTGGAACATGATATAAGAACAAAGAACAAGGGCAACAAGTATAAAACAGTGATGAATGTAGTAGATATTAATTCAACTATAACAATAATCTCGTTGAATAACAATGATCTAAATGCACCATTTAAAAAGAGATTGTTGTGTTGGATAAAAAAACTGTGAATCAATTATATGTTTTCTAGAAGAAATCCACCTTAGATATAAAGACATATACAGATCAAAAGTAAATGAATGGATAAAAAAATACTATGCAAAATTAATCAAAAGAGAATAGTGCAAGACTATTGCATATAGTGCAAGGAGACATCAATACTCCTCTGTCAAAAATGGACAAATCCAGAGGGCAAGAAGGTCAGAAATGATATAATTGGCTCAGCAACATCATTAATCAAGTGTATATAACTTATGTCTATGGAATATTTGTACACCTAAAACTTATGTGACACTGTGTCAACTATACTCATATCAAATAAATAAATAAATAAACAAACTATATTCTCTCAAAGACATTGTCAAGTGAATTAGAAGATAAGCCACAGAGTGGGAAAAATATTTTCAAAAGACACATCGAATAAAGGACTTATCCAAAATATAAAAAAGACTTTTGGGTGCCTGGGTGGCTCAGTTGGTTGTGTATCTTCTGCTCTGCCATGATCCTGAAGTCCTAGGAGTCCTGGGTCAGAAGCCCTGCTCAGCAGGGAGTCTGCTTCTTCCCCTCCATCTCCCTCCACCAGCTCGAGCTCTCTTTCTCAAGTGCTCTCTCTCTCTCAAATAAACAAATAAAATCTTAAAAAAAGAATTCTTAAAACTCAACAGTAGTATAACAAATAACCATGTATAAAAAAGGGCTAAAGACCTTAATAACCACCTCAGTAAAGCAGATATAAACATGGCAACTAAAAAAGTGGTTCCACATCATATGGTGAATGATGTGGATAATGCAGAAGGCTATACATGTATGGGAGTGAGGGTATATGGGAAATCTCTATATCTTCCTCTCAATTTTGTTGTAAATCTTAAAGTGCTCCTAAAAAATGATCTTTAAAAAATTCATTAGTATGTAAAATGTAACTTTATCTTTCCATAGTCCATTTGGGAAAAGAAGTAATATAATCATGAACAAAATAAAACTGGAAAGGTAGTTCCTCAGAGATATAAAACCTAAAATCATTAAAACAAAGATAAATAAAAATGAAAATACTTAGTTTTTTACTGAGCTATCTGGACAACAATCTACTAAAAAGAATTGAGGCTTCTTAAGTAATTCAGGGCCTCTATCATATAGATTAATTTTAAAATAATTTATTTCACTCATGTAGAAATAGTGATAAACTTTAAGCATCTGGATTCCCTTTTTTTAAGAAATAATCTACTTATTTTTATTTTATTTACTTGATTTTATTTTATAAATTTAGTTTCTAAAGCCACTATAAATTTTTCAGTGAAATTAGAGACATCTTCATGTAGTTAAAATATTTTCATATTTCATATTTTCATCATGATTTGCTGCTTTGAATTTATTATTGATATAGTATGGAAGACTTGAATACATACTCACTTGAGATAGTGAATCTCAAGTGAAAAACACTAATAACAGGAAAAACATACTTATATAAATATGTCTTAAATTTAAAGGGTTTTGACATATTTTTGGAAGGTATTTTCTAGTTTAAATCAACTTGCATTTAAAAATCTAGGTCAGGGGTGGCTGGGTGGCTCAGTTGGTTTAGCTACTGCCTTCAGCTCAGGTCATGATCCCAGGGTCCTGTGAATGAGCCCCACATCTGGCTCCTTGCTCAGCGTGGAACCTGCCACTCCCTCTCCCTCTGTCTGCTACTCTGCCTGCTTGTGCTCTCTCCCTGGGTCAAATAAATAAATAAAAATTCTTTTAAAAAAATCTAGGTCACAATTCAGATCATTTGATTTTGCATATGATAATTTTGAAAAAAATGTCTTTTACCTACAGAGCTGATCCTAAAATTTCAAAATCTTACCTTAAATTTTTCCAATTGCATTAATAAAAAATGTATGAGGCATTTTTCCAGGTTCCTCATTTATTGAATTATACTTGCAAAAGGCATAAATTATACTACTCTATATTAAAAAATTCTATTTACTGTGCTTTGAAAGTATCTATTATTCTTAATAAAATATTAATTTACCATATAAAGCCTCATTTTAACTGTATGACTATGGAACCACAGTGTATGCTAATTTAAACATCAAATACATATTTAAAAATGCATAGAATTCTGTATTTAAAAATAAATATTTTATTTAATAGACATTGAGAATGCTGTTGTATTTATAGTACCAGATGAAGGCTTAATAAATCCTTTCAATTATCTATTATTTTAAACTCCTTATCTTTGGAAGAACAATGTAAATTGATAGGTGTTTTACTGGTTAGAGAGGAAAAAATACAGATACATTTATAAATGCATCTATTATGTTTGTCCCAAAGTGTTAATCAGAATTATTATACTATTAAATACATATATGACACACTTGTTAGGAAAAAAAGTGTGTCAAAAAAAAGTTACTTTGCCATTGGAACTTATATTGAATTGTTTATGTTACTTCTTGAAATTGCTAAGCCTTGGGCTTTTTGGGAGTCTATTTTCCATGTATTATCTTGGCCATCTGTCTAACTCAGCCTAGATTCCTTGTAAATTTATTTTTGTGATACTATTTTAATCATCTTCAAATTCTTTCTGATTTTTGACCTCCTAATTCCTACTCCTGGATGAATTTTCAATGAGTTTCCCCTTTTGCTACTCTGATTGACAGGAGCTTCAGGTAAAAGTGCTTAACTCTGACTTCTGAAAACAAACACACCAATGCATAATTTCTAACTGCTATTAAGCATTCAATATTACTCACAGATCTTTTTAATCCCATTCACCTCTCATGTTATTTCCGTAGTTCCTATCCTAATATATTTCCTCTCACTAAAAGGCCTATCTTTCATTCCCACCTTCGTACACTTTTAAAGTCATCTAGTCATGCAGTTAAAAACAAGAAAACAAACAACAAAAATTTTAGCAAGCAGAATTGTTCTAAATGTCCCTCTTGTCTTCTTCATGGTATCTATGTTAGCATTATTCTCTGCTGCTCTCAAAGAACCAACAGATTCAGGGTGCCTGGGTGGTTCAGTGGGCTAAAGCCTCTGCCTTCAGCTCAGGTCATGATCTCAGGGTCCTGGGATCGAGCCCCACATCGGGCTCTCTGCTCAGCGGGGAATCTGCTTCTCCCTCTCCCTCTGCTTGCCTCTCTGCCTCCTTGTGATCTCTGTCTGTCAAATAAATAAATAAAATCTTAAAAAAAAAAAAAAACACAGACTCATAATTTAGCCTAAAGTGATCATGAAATCTTCCAAAGGAAAGTGATAGAACATTTTAAATCTTTCAGAATTGGCTGAAGGAATTGGAAAAGATCGTTTAAGCAGAGGTATGAGAAAACATAGCACATTCAGGGGTCCTTTTGTGTATACATTGTATCCATATGTTATTGTGTTGTTGTGTGTGTATGTGTTAGTGTGTACGACCAATGGATTGGAAGGGGATTGAGGAGACCACTAATATCAGGGTAGCCAGGATACTTTCACTTGGGGGGGGGGTTTGTGGGGATGTAAACGATCCTTCAGAATAAGGCATTACCTGAGTAATTACCTGAGTAATAATCTTACCCCCTATTTTATTATTATTTTTGGTCCTTAACTTTCTGACAAGCTCTATGTATGAGACATATCTACCAGATAATTGCCAATGACCATATTCATAACATTCCCATTGATTGGCTTTGATATACTATACTTCTTTCGCCTGTTTCAGTGGTACTGTACTGGCAGATTGTCTTGAACTCAAGGGCAGCAATTTGCATAATAATTTGCATAAAGAGTTTAATCAAAAATAAAATCAATTCTGAAGTCTATTTGCATCTTCATGATAAATTAAAAAAATTGCATGGCAGATGCCTATCCCAACAATTAGAACTGGCATTTGGTCAGCATTTTTTTTCCACTTTGTTTTCCCAGGGGATAATTACCATGACCTGGGATAAGGGGACAGTAGGTTAAGTCCCAAAAAGAGTCATTAAAATCTTAAAAACCTGACAATTAAACATCACTAACAAATAGAACAGAAACTGCAAAACTGTTATTAACTTTTCTGTAAATGTAGTAAATAACTTTTATGGAAAGATAGTTTAATATTCTATTTCATATATATATATCACTCTAAGATATACATAAACTCTATTTCATATATATATGTATATGTGAAAAATACATAGACTTTTCTGGGATATATATATATATACATATATATGTATTTTTCACATATATATATAATTCTAGAATATACAGAGAAGAGTTTTTAAAAAGTCATGGCCATTAAAAGCCTTAATTTAAAAGTATATAAGTAGTAAATAGTGATGCCTCTAGTTTATGAATTAAAAAGTTTAATTATATATTTATTATATATATATATCATATATATAATGAATTAAAAAGTTAACTATATGTTTAAATCATCCATTATAAAATACCAATTTTTCTAATTTCTATTTGTATGTCACAACTCTGATCTTTCTACAGTTTTATGTTATCAGGTGGATAGAACAAACACAAATATATATGATTAGAAACAATCTGAATTCAGTCTCTTCTAACACAGGAAAAAAACAAAAAACACAAAATTTTTTACCAAGTTAATGAGACTAATATCCACTTTGCCATTTGTCATATACAAAATTTGAAAATATTCATAAACATCAATATTTAATAATTTGTTTATACAGGGTATTTTATCAAATCATCTCTGTAGAGTTACTCTGGGCTCCTCATATCCTATTTCTTCACTAGCTCTGTCATACTTTTCATATTTGATTAACAATGTCCTATGCCTCTACAGATAGAACAAAGTTTTTGTTGATAAAACAAGTTTACTAATAACTAAGCAAATATAGGAATAATTTTTTATCATTTGGTCTCTAAAGTCACATTCTTTTCTTTTTTTTCTAAAGATTTTATTTATTTGTTATAGAGAGAGAGAGAGTGAGCACAGGCAGACAGAGAGGCAGGCAGAGGCAGAGGGAGAAGCAGGCTCCCTGCCGAGCAAGGAGCCCGATGTGGGACTCGATCCCAGGACGCTGGGATCATGATCTGAGCCGAAGGCAGCCGCTTAACCAACTGAGCCACCCAGGCGTCCCTAAAGTCCCATTCTTAAAACTAATTTCTAATGTGTGTAACTGAGCTCACCATTTCCATGACCAGAAGATGTATAGAAACTGGTAAGAAAATAATCAGGTGGAATAAAATTATTATTAAAAGCAAGCTTCAAACATAAATGATAAATATATGAGTATTAACCTCTTTTAAATCAGTGGAGGTGAGTACGAAA